>JAJIBD010007340.1:0-101996 GCA_021461705.1 Cryptotis parvus | reverse complement strand
ATCTTCTTTTTTTTTAAAATTTTTTTATTATACCACCGTGGAAACATACAATTACAAAGGTGTTCATAATTGGTTCTTGGTAATACAGTATTCCAGCACCCATCCCCTCCACCAGTGCCCCATTTCCACCACCAATGTACCCCTCCCTCCCCCCCCCAGGCCGCCCTTAATAGCAGGTACCCCAGTTTCCTCTCTTTCTCTCTCTATCTCTCTCTCTGTCTCTGCATCTCTCTCCCTCTTATTTTACACATTGTGGCTAGCCCTGCAGATAGTTAGAGTTAATCACTTAAGTCTCTTTGTGTATATTCAGTGGTGAGTTTTAATCTGCCATTACAATTTCCCCATATTCATTAAAAACACTGGTATCTATATCCTATTAATGAATGCAGTCATTCTATATCTGTCCTTTTCCTTCTGACTAATTTCACTCAGCATGATAGACTCCATGTCCATCCATTTGCAGGTAAATTTCATAATTTCATCCTTTCTGACAGCCGCATAGTATTCCATAGTGTAGATGAACCACAGTTTCTTTAGCCAGTCCTCTGTTCTCGGGCATTTAGGTTGTTTCCAGATTCTAGCTATAGTGAATAGCGCAGAGATGAATAAAAAGAAGTACAGATAGTGTTTCTGCTATGTGTTTTTCGGTCTCTAGGGTATATTCCCAGGAGTGCTATTGCTGGATCAAATGGGAGCTCAATATCTAGCTTTCGGAGGAATGTCCATATTGTTTTCCAAAAAGGGCTGGACCAGTCGGCACTCCCACCAGCAGTGGATGAGAGTCCTTTTTTCCCCACATCCACGCCAGCACCGGTTGTTCTTGCTGTTTTGATGTGTGCCAGTCTCTGTGGGTGAGATGGTACCTCATTGTTGTTTTGATTTGCATCTCCCTGATGATTAAAGATGAAGAGCACTTTTTTCATATGCCTTTTTGGCCATTCGAATTTCTTCTTTTTTGGAAGCTTCTGTTCATTTCTTCTCCCCATTTTTTTGATGGGGTTGGCTGTTTTCTTCTTGTGGAGTGCTACCAGTGCCTGATATATCCTGGATATTAACCCCTTGTCAGATGGGTATTGGGTGAATATCCTTTCCCACTCTGTGGATTGTCTTTGTATCTTGGTCACCGTTTCTTTTGAGGTGCAGAAGCTTTTCAATTTTATATAATCCCATTTGTTTATCATTGCTTCCATTTGCTTGGTCAGCGGTGTGTCGCCTTTAAAAGATACTTTTCGCTTTCGATGTCATGAGAGCCGTTTCTCCTATGTTTTCTTCCGATGTACCTTATAGATTCATGTCTGATATCGAGATCTAGAATCCATTTTGATCTGACTTTTGTGCATGGCGTTAGAAGGGAGGTCTAAGTTCATTTTTTACATGTAGCTGCCCAGTTTTCCCAGCACCATTTGTTGAAGAGGCTTTCTTTGTTCCACTTAATATTTTTTGCTCCTTTATCGAAGATTAAGTGGTTGTATATTTGTGAGTGCGTATCAGGATACTCAGTTCTAAGGACAGTGTGGTGGTATTGGTATAGAGGCGAATCTTCTTTTCAAAATGTTTTCAAAACTATTTTTTTTACCATTTTAATCAAGCTCCAGAATTTCCAATACTGTTGATTACACTGTTCACACAGACATCATTGCAACACCACAACCATTATCAGTGCTCACCTGCCTCTCCCAATCTCACAAAGTCCCTCCCCTCAGGTCTACAGACAAAATCTGCAGTACAAAAGTACATATGATGCTGGTCATTTGTTTTGTTATATCCCACCTATAGCCAGGTTTCGGGGGACCAACCTGGCTATACTCAGGGCTTACTCCTGACTCTGTGCTTAGGAATCACTCCTGGTGGGGCTCATGGGACTGTGTGGGGTGCCCAGAAACAAACCTGAGTTGACTGCGTGTAAGGCAATTTCTCTACCCACTATACTCTGGTCCTGAGAGAGATCATTTTTAAAAACGAATTATTGTGGAAGTGGTAAAATCTACACAAGTACAGATAAATCAAACTGAACCTCTGTAATTCCATAAAACTATAATCAATACATACTTTTTGCAAAAACTGTTTCTTTCTCTTTTTATGGGTACAAATTAATACAAATAATTCTATGCTAATACATTTAAAATTTTCTATTTAGTAAGAATAAAGAGCAGAAAATTAAGAAAATGTAAAAGGCTTTTTATCACCAAAATGGAAAATTGGTTTTATATTAGAAGATATATTATAGATAATGCTTAAGTATCTGCATTAATAAGTAAAACAGTATAAAAATCTGTACTGATGTAAACAAATATAAATAAACATAGTTTAGTCAATATTAATGAAACATGAATTCATTATTATAAAAGTATAAAACCCTTAGCAAGCTAGGAATAAGCAAAACTTTCTTAATGGTATCGTGTAACCATAAGTGCCATTAAGTTTGTGCCTTATTCAATGACAAAGTGTTGAGAAATTTTCTTTGACTTTTCAAGATACTACTTTAATGTTTCTTGAAAAATTGAGGTTAAGGTCATAAATTCCTCAAGGTCTTGTCGGTTTAGGAAGCTCTGTCTTTTCCCCCTCAAATATGAATAAAAACATAGCAGGATTGAGTGTTAATGGGTAGGTGTTCATTTCATAGAGTTATATTTTTCTTTTACTATATATCACTAATATCTTTTGATTTGTTAGTCTTATTTAAATATGTGCTGTGAATCATATTTGCTTTCCTTTGTATGAGAGTTCCTTTGCTGATATTGCTTCTTTCAATATACTGTTTGTCTTTGGTATTTATCGTTCTGATCATAAACAGTTTGGGAGTTTTTCTATTTGGGTTTATCTTCACTGAGACCCTTTAAATCTTTTGGATCTGGTTATGCCTTCTTAACTCTAGGAAATTTTTATCTCTGGCTTTTTCAGGTAGTAGTTCTCCCCCAAACTTGACTTCTAATTCTTCAGGCACTCTGAAAACTCATGTTTCTCTGAACTCATCCCATAGTTCTACTTTTTAAAAATTTCTTTTCTAGACCTTTCCATCTCCTGCTATTTTCTGGAGGCATTGTGTCTCACGCCTTGGAGCTTATCAAACTTTTCCTCAGCTACTGTTATTTCGCTGTTCAAACCTTGTATTGCATGTGTTTTTTATATCACCTACCATTTACATTACTTCTGATCATAGATTTATCATTTATGTTCCCATAATTTCTCAAAGATTTTCACATTTTGCTGATTACTTGTAACATTGTTACTTTGAGATCATTAAACATCCTGAACATGGAGTCCTTTAACTCAACAGCGAGAATTTACAAAGCCGCTTGGTATTTGTAGAGTCTTCCATGTTCTTTTCATTTGAGCTCAGTTGTCATCTTTGCCTCTTTCCAGTTCTGTTGGTTGTACTTCTGTTATACTGAGAGAGAATCTTTGTAGTTATCTCCCTTGTGAATCTCCATGAGAACAGGCTGTAGTTTGTTCCTTTCTCTCCCTACCTTTCTTCATTTAGTGACAGGAGGTTAAGTGTGAACAGTGTGAGCTCTGATGTGTGAAGCAACTATATGCCCATGTACATAGTTGAGTGGTTTAGGAGATATGGAAATATACCTATTGAGAAGGCAGAAGGTGAGCATGGAAGCTGCAGGGACCCAGTTTGGACTGGAATCTGCTTCCTCTTTCAAAGAGCTCCAAGAGATGTCATCCTGAAGGGGTTCCTCACTTGGAAGGGTGGGGAAGCAAGCAGACATTTGTCTCATGGAGACATTTGATTAGCTCCAACATAAAAGAGCCTCCAACATAAAAAGGCTTTGAAACTCATTTAATTGTGTTATATATGTTATATGTGTTTACTCTGGCAGGAGATTTAACTTGTTATGCTAGTCATAGATTTTTTAAAAATGCCTTGAAAGAGATCAACTAGCCACAAAAATTTCTCTAATGAGACCTCCAGGGTGACCCCAGGATGGGGACAGGCCAACTCCCTCTCTACTAAAACCCTAACAGTGGTAGTCATGCTGCCACGTCTCCAGCTGGGAGTACAGATATATTGCAACTCGAGTCTGCCTCTCGAGGTGTTGCAGGTGTGACTGTGGTGCCCAGCTGCATCGGCCAGTGACAGACAGGAGACAGGCTTGTCTACACCCAGGGTTCTGCCCTTTTGACCCTGGATGGTTGAGACTACGCAGACATGGGGCAGAGCTGCTACTGGCTCTCCCTGTGACCAGCCGCTCACGAGGTGCCGGGAGGGATGGTGGGTTCTAGCCCTGGCCCACCATCCCAGCAGAGCCTCACAACAAGCCAGACGACCCCCACTCCATGAGGGCCTCCATTTTCCACATCCGGACTTCTCTCTCGTCAGACCTCCACCCAGCAGACCAGCCTATCAGCGCCCGGCTCGCGCAGCCGCTTGCGGCCGCTCGGTTCATCAATAAATGCTGGACTTAGAGATGCCTACAAGAGTATGCTACCTGCATGGCAGAGCCTGGCAAGCTACTCGTGTTGTATTTGATATATATGCCAAATACCAGTAACAATTATAGACCTCATTCGGGAATGGATTGAGGCTCTTTATGTTCCTGGAGCAAGCAGATGCCTTGGGATCTACTAGCATGAGACAGGACATATGGAGATGTTACTTGGGCCCGCTCGAGCAAATCGATGATGAACGGGAAGACAGTGATACAGTGATGGTTGATGTTCTGACATAGAAAAAAAGACTGGGACCCAGAGCCACGGCAGAACCTGGCAAGCTAATCATGGGTTATTTGATATGTCAAAAACAGTAAAAATAATGGGCGATATTCCAATGACTGGAGATTGAATGGAGATGTTACTGGCACCCGCTCAAGGAAATTGATGAACAATGGGAAGACAAGTTATATATAAAGCACATACAAAGCCCCACAACAAAAAATAAACTCATGAAAAAAATTGGACAGAAACTAAACAAACACTCCCTTTAAAAATATATACAGATGGCCAAATGCATATAAAATAGTGCTCATCACCACTAATTATCAGGGAAATGAAAAATCAACATCAGAGAAATGAAAGAGAAACCTTATACCCTATTGGTGTGAGTATCTTCTGGCTCAATTATCATGAAAAATTATTTAGAGCCTTCTCAAAAAATTATAAATGTAACTTCCTTATGACTGAGAGATTTCCCCTCCTGGAAACCTACTTTCAGAACACTAAGACAGTAACTTGCTAGGAAATATGCAGAGCTATGGTTATTGCAGTGATATTTAAAAAGAGCCAAAATCAAGAAAAAAAATCAAAACACCCAACAACAGATGAGTGAATAATGAAATTGTGCTATATATACACAGTGAAATACTACTCTGTTATGAGAAAAGATAGCAGTTCATTGTAACCTGGAATGGAAAGAGAGAGTCATGTTAGATGAAGAGAGAGAAGAAGGAAAAACTACTGGATAATTTTGCTCATATACAGTGTAAAGAGAAAAAGTAAAGGATTAGACAACTACCGAGAACACTGAGCAGACAGAGAGATAATGCAGATAGGGTGAATGGTATGCATGCATCTGACCCAGCTTCAAATACGTAAGGTACTAGGAGCATACCAGGAATGATTTGAGTGCAGTAAAACCTGAGCACTACCAAGTGTAGCCAAAAAAAAGATAAAGAAACCCTAAGAAAGTACCAACATAATAGTGAACTAAGGCTGCAGTGTGGGAGGAGGGAGGGAGAAGAAAAGATCTTAGACCATGATGTTCTGTTGGTGGGGAGATGAAGTAGTTCTGTAAGTATAAGATAATTATATGAGTGCTGTTGTAAACTATGATCTCAATGAAAAGTAACATAAGAAATGAGGTATAATTGGCAAGTAAAATTTTTCAGTGACTGTATCTAGAGGTGCTTAAAAGCTACCAGGGTTACAACTGGCACTGTTTGAGAAGCCACGTGGTGTTAGGAATTGAAGTCGGGTCTTTACTTTTCTATATAAGGTATATCCATGTCTCCAAGGTATAATATTTATTAGTTAAATATACATAACAGTGTTTGAAATATCATAAAATGATAACCATAATCATTCTAGCTAACATTGCCATCAAACTGATGTGCGTTTTTGTCTTATCATGAAAACATTTAAGATCTACTCTCAGTAACTTCCAAGTACGCAGTATAGAATCATGAACCGAAGTCATTATGTTGTGCATTGTCATCTCAGAAATTAATTTATAACTGAAAGCCTTTAAATCCTATTTACTCATTTAACCCACCCTCAAATTATGCCTCTATTAACCGCTGATCTATTATTGATTCTATGTATTAATAAGCTTGTTGTATGAGTGTTTATGTATGTTCATATTGTGTTGTAGATTTTACACATACATGGATCATATGGTATTTGTCTTTCATCTACTTATTTCACTTAGTAAGTCTGCTAGAGTCATTCATGCTGTTTCAAATGGCATATTTCCTTCTTATGGCTGAATGATATTGAGTATGTCTATGACTATATTTATACACACAGCCATATGTACACCCATACATTACATAGTATTTATCCTGTTATCTGTCAATGGACATGTTGGCTGTTTCCATAAGTAATGTTGCAATAAAATATCTGTTTTTAGTTGTTTTTTCCTTATTTGTATACATTTCCTTTATTTGTATAAATGCTGGATCACATAGTAATTGTATTTTTAATTTTTTGAGAAACCTCCACAGTACCTTAGCTGCTCTTATTTATATTTCTACTTTTCATAACAAGTGTGAGTTGATAACTCTTGGTAGTTTTAACATACATTTCCCTGACTACTAGTGATGTTGACCATTTCTTCATATGCTTGCTGACTCAATGTACATCTTCACTATAAAAATGTTTATTCAGATGTTATCCCAAGTTTTCATATGGCAACTATTATTAGTAGTTTCTAACCTTCATAAGAATAATAAATAAATGACTTTATGCATTTATATTTTCCTGGTATGACTTAGAAAACAAGATTTCCTTTGCTATGTGAATAGGAAAGAACTGGTTAGGGTTAGGAAAAGAATAAAGATAAGAGGAAAAATGTATCATTGTGGTAATCATTAACTTTTATTTTTAATAAGCATGGATTTTGGTTATAACTCCATAATCTTAGGAATTAACAAATTACAATATTTAGTATTCTCAAGATCTCCGTTCATAGACAGTTTTTTTGTGAATCTTTTGCTGTTGTTAGTTATTGAGATCTGCTTTGTCACCAGAACACTCCTCTGTTCTCTGGCTCATAAAGGAGAAGACAAAATGTGAAGAGAATAAATCATTTAAAAAAATCCCTCTCTCTAAGAGATTTGCACTAAAGATGTTGGAATTTAAAAATCCTAGAATGTATACAAGGCATTATTAGCCCAGGAAACCCTAATTTTGAGCATAGCTCTAAAGTAGAGCTAAATCTCACCACGAATTCTCATGGCATCTATCGTGTGAGCAACTCAGGGGTATAAGAAACATCTTTGACCCACTTAAAAACCCAAAACAACTGATGCAACTCATCTACCAATTGCAGAACTAAGCATTCTTAAGACAAGTAGTGAATTCAGTGAAACGAAGATAATCAATGCTCTAGCTTAACTACAGTTCAAAAGGTAAAAATACTCCAGGGCCTGACACCCAACTTTGGGCATAGTACATACCTGGATTTTGCCAGGAGAGCCATAGAGAGGTATCAGAACAGAACAGTGCTTGTCTGAGTGATTTATTGGGCTCCAGGGTGATAGCAGTCCATCACCTGGTCTGCAGACAGTTTGACAGTTTCAGAGGAAATGCAAAGAAGTGATTTTTTTTACAAATATTGCTGAATTTGAAAGGTGTGATCAATGAAAGTTTCTGCTTATTCTACAAGGACTGACTGGTTTTTGTCCTTGAATTTTAGTTAGTGAACAGGGTGTAGTCTGCCACAAGTAACTCTTCCCTAATTTATATATGTTTGTTTACATTTGTGAGATATTTCATGTTCTGTCATTACTTTCCTAAGGTGATATAGTCTTGATTCACAGAAGTGGAACAGTGACTCAAAAGTTGTTAAATGAAGTATGAAAGCATTGATGAAAATAGTGAAGCCCACAACTTGGAATAATAACGTTGACAGAAACAGTGATTCGGGTCTAGTTGAATACAGAATGTTGTGCTGCATTTGCCAAGATACGTGAATTTCTAATATGATGAATTTTCGCTAGCTGCAGAAGTGCAAATAGAAACAACGAATGTCTGAAATCTGATTCTGTTGGATTAAACTTCTATTTTTCTTTAAGACTGCAGCGCTCTGTTGTATATGAAACTTTATCAAATAGTGCCACAGAAGCCACCACATTTTCACATAATTATGAAGGAAATCAATGCTCTAGAAACTTCATCAGCATAGTTTTAGTAGGCATAGAGTATGCCATTCACCACCCAATGTATACATTTTTGTTTCTAAAGTTCCAAGAAATAGTCATTCAGATCTTTCTCACTATAGAAAAAAAACAAAACAAGCATAAACAAATAACAAAAAAAGCAAAATCCAACAAAACACAATTCTAATCATAATACTGTTGACAGACATAAAATCTAATGATAATTATTTGTCTGGAGAGGAAGAAGTAAAGCTACTGGAAATTGAATTTTTTTTAATCAAAAAGATGCTGTTAAGTATCAGTTACATTGCAGCAGATTTATATATTTTTTTGTTAACAGTACTACTAATATTCCTGCCTCTCGAGGTGTTGCAGGTGTGGCTGCAGTGCCCAGCTGCATTGGCAGATGGCAAACAGGAGACAGACTTGTCTATACCCAGGACTCTGCCCCGTGGGCCCTGGCTAGTTGAAAGTCTGACACAGGAAAAGACAGGGCCCCTGGGATGAACCCAGAGCTATGGCAGAGCTAGACAAGCTACCCATGGTGTATTTGATATGCCCCAAAAACACTAACAATAATGGACCTCATTCCCAACAAATGGAGATGGTACTGGTACCCACTCGAGCAAGTCAATGAACAATACGAAGACAAGTGACAAGTGACTACTAATATTAGTTTGTAAATTAGCCCTTGCAAGAAGAGTGAAAAAAAGGGAGATAGCATTTGGCAAAAAATGCTTCCTTAGTTTGTGTTTGGGTGAATATTTTATTTAATTAGTGTTTTAAGTATACATTATTGTTATCTCACCTCAATGGTTTAGAAAACCAAAGTTGGAGAAGTATGCTTTTTTTTTCTATCTCTGGAAAAGATGCTAAAGGGACAGATTATTTGCTCAGAATAACTTACAAAAATCTATTTGTATTAAAATCTATGTGAAATTAACAATGCTAATTCATAACTGTTCATGCTGGGGTTTCTCAGGAAGCAAATGCAACTGGAAAATCACCATTCAAGACTCCTGTGAAGTAGAATCTTTGATCAATACTAACTACATGGTAGATTTGGGTGATACTCAACCCACGAGCCCTGGACTTTTGCATTGCTGAGGAGGAATTGTTTCCTTCCTGCAATCCATTTGCATACCCTTAGGCCAAAGAGATTTCTTTCTTGTATAAACACAAAAGGAGTCTGGGGGCAGGTATCTGTGAGTCAGTTTTGCTCTAAATTGATTACTCCTGGGCATCCCATCATATTTTCTAACTGGTGCTCCAATTGCCCATGGATTGACTTGAATCTCTACCACATGGGTCTCTACAAGGGACTGGATAGGACCAGAAAGAGTCCACCCTGGCTACCAAATGGGAACATCTTTAGAAACCTGGCTCTGACAAAGATTAAACTGAAGGTTATAATGACTTGTCTCTCCTAAGACCTGCCTGAATGGCCTCACAGTGTTAAAGGCTTTGTAAGAGAGCAGGGAGTACTTAAGAAATTGCCCTGGAGCATAGTACACCAGACAAAGGACCTTGAGGGAGATGGAGATATTAATCTAATATAGGGAACATAATTAGATTATATAGGATGATCTGCCCATGAAAATATACCCAGTAGATATTTTATCTTGGGCATAGTTATTATATTAGCCCCCTCTCTATGTATTTACATAAGAAACTAGATAGAATATTATTGGACTGTTTATCAACCTGAGGGAGCAATGCTCTATGTTAGCATCTCTTAATCTTGAACCAGTGGTGTGTGTGTGTGTGTGGGCTCCCCTGGGGATTTACACCTGTAAAGAGCTGGTTTTGACTTTGTGAAGGCACTCTTGTGAGCTGCTGCTCCCCAGGGGAGTCAGACAGTTTTGACTCTGGTGAGCAAGAGGCAAAGCACATACATGGTGAAGAGGCATGCACATGTGTGGAAGAGCTCTTGGATCACACACATGGTCAGAGCACTTGGGTCGACAGCACTTGTTCTATGTAAGTTTGTTGACCAGTGTGGTGGTGGCAGAGCGTGCTTAGCTGTTGGTGTAGAGTGATGTTTGTAGAAGTAAAAAGCTTTTGGATAGTCTATACTGAATTCATAGCCTTTCCTTCATTGGTCGCTGGCCCCAGAGAGTTACCAGGGAACTCAACAATTCCCAATATTGATGGAGACCCACGTGGCCCTGATAGAGACAGAGAGAACAGAAAATGGAACGACTGACAGAATTATGAAGACTCCAGCCTACTGGGAAATTCTGTAGGTAGATAAAAGAATGCTCTTACATTAGAATCAAAAGACTTGGTTTTAATATAAGAGTCAGGGAATACCTGGCAGTCTTCAGGGGGCTATTCTTTTTTTTTAAATTTTTTATTATACCACAGTGAAACATACAATTACAAAGGTGTTCATAATTGGTTCTTGGTAATAAAGTATACCAGCACCCATCCCTCCACCAGTGCCCCATTTCCACCACCAATGTACCCCACCCCCCCGCCCACCCCCATGCTGCCTTAATAGCAGGTACCCCAGTTTCCTCTCTTTCTCTCTCTGTCTCTCTCTCTGTCTCTGCATCTCTCTCCCTCTTATTTTACACATTGTGGCTAGTCCTGCAGATATTTAGAGTTTATCACTTAAGTCTCTCTGTGTATATTCAATGGTGAGTTTTAATCTGCCATTACCATTTCCCACATTTAGTAAAACACTGGTATCTATTTATGTTGTATTAATGAATGCAGTCATTCTATATCTGTCCTTTTCCTTCTGACTAATTTCACTCAGCATGATAGTCTCCATGTCCATCCATTTGCAGGTAAATTTCATAATTTCATCTTTTCTGACAGCCGCATAGTATTCCATAGTGTAGATGAACCACAGTTTCTTTAGCCAGTCCTCTGTTCTCGGGCATTTAGGTTGTTTCCAGATTCTAGCTATAGTGAACAGCACAGAGATGAATAAAGAAGTACAGATAGTGTTTCTGCTATGTGTTTTTCGGTCTCTCGGGTATATTCCCAGGAGTGCTATGGATCAAATGTGCTCAGGAGTAACTCCGGATAATGTTCAGCAGACAACAAGGTAGCAGGAATATAACTGGGGTTGGCATGTAAAACCATATCCAAGTGCAGGGTTTTTATAATTGTGGACATAGACACTCATAAATTCTTCAGTCTTTGGAAGAATTTGTTCTTTTGGCAAAGCAGAAAGCTAATGGTTGATGATGCTCCTAGCAAGCAGGTAAACATGTCATCATTTTTAACTGGGTTTCCTTAGAGTGGAATCTAAGGATAAATGGACAGTGGAATTAGTTACTTGCTTTACCACCTTACAGCAATATTGTTTTTGATATAGAGATGTACACACACACATACACACACACACACACACACACACACACAACATATATGAGACTCACAGACATGGGGCAGAACTGCTACTTGCTCTCCCTGTGCCCAGCAGCTCACGAGGCACCCAGGAGGGATGGCTGGTTTTAGCCCTGGCCCACCACCCCAGCAGAGCCTTGCAACAAGCCAGACAACCCCCACTCCATGAGGGCCTCCATTTTCCACATCCGGACTTATCTCTCGTCAGAACTTCACCCAGCAGACCAGCCTATCACAGCCTGGCTCATCGAGTTCCACCCTGCAGCAGTCTTTTTTTTAAATCCGGCTCAGGTATGCCGGGCCAGAGACTCTCACAGACATGGGGGCAAAGCTGCTACTTGCTCTCCCTGTGCCCAGCCGCTCACAAGGTGCCCAGGAATGATGGCAGGTTCTAGCCCTGCCCTGCCACCCCAGCAGAGCCTTGCAACAAGCCAGACGACCCCCACTCCATGAGGGCCTCCATTTTCCACATCTGGACTTCAATCTTGTCAGCACTCCACCCAGCAGACCAGCCTATCACAGCCTGGCTCCTGCAGCCACACGGCCACGTGGTTCATCAATAAATGCTGGACTTAGAGATGACTACAAGAGTATGCTAGCTGCACGGCAGAGCCTGGCAAGCTACCCAGTGCTATATTTGATATGCCAAATACCAGTAACAATTATAGACCTCATTCCGGAATGGATTGAGGCTCTTTATGTTCCTGGAGCAAGCAGATGCCCTTGGGCTCTACTAGCATGAGACAGGACATATGGAGATGTTACTGGGGCCCACTCGAGCAAATCGATGATGAACGGGAAGACAGTGATACAGTGATATATATTTTGGGGGGTCACACCAAGCAGTGTGACAAAGCTTTCTCCTAGCTTTGGGTTCTGGGCTCAGGGAGCTATATTAGGTGTTGTGGATTAAACCTAGGTTAGCTATATTATCTCTTCATGCAAAAATTAAAAAACAACTCCAATTCAGCCCATTAAGATTTTAGTCATTTTCCTATTAATTTCATATTTACATATCTCAGCCATATTCAGTATCTAGATTAGATCAAACTGAGGTGTAATTGATTATTTTGCAGCTAGATAAAGTTGTGAATTTGCTCTGTATATAACAGGATATACAAAATTCAACAAAGGGAGGATTTGACATCCACTTGTCATGATTTCCCAAGTTGAACTATTTAACTTCCAGTTTTTGAGAATAATGTTTTAGTAAAAAGTTAACTATGACAAAGAATTCTTCATAATTTTTGGACCTGTGTTTACCTAAATGTATGGAACTATTTGACATTCTAAAACTCCCATAACTGTAAATGTGGATAGTTTCATTTGGTAAAGTTTAAATAGAGAAGCTTATTGAGAATACTAAAAGGGATCAAGATTGGTCTCATTAAACTAAATGCACACTTTAGAAAAAGAATTTCAAGATTGTTGTCTCCTTTGATAAATCATTTTCATCATTAAATTTAAAATGTAGTCTATTTCCTAATTGTGGAAAATAGATTTGAAATATGCTTTTCTATTTGTCAAGTGTTGATTGGGTGATCAGTGGACACCAATTATTAAGAACCACACTATAACTTCAAAAAGGATCAGATAATAGATGGTGATTCCAGTTCTGCTATAGTAGAGCTTTTGAAAGTTGGGCTGATTATTCACCTTTCTGGGTATATGCCCAAGGGTTGATAAAATTCAGGAGTTTGTTCACATTTCTAAGCTTTAATAATACTGATATGCAGGATCGGAAACTTTTTTGGGCATCAGCTGATATCTTAAACTATTATAAAGCGTATTTAATATCATGTCTGAACCCTACCACCAAGAATCCAGTGGTTCTTTACCTATCCCTACATTATGAAGACAAAAAGTGTCTTTGCTAAAATATTTCTTTGTCGCCATTGGTCACTGCTTTAGGTAGTTCCAAGGCCAAATCAGTTTCAAATTTATATGAATTCTATTGAACATTCTGTGACATGCATGATTTGTGACTTTAAGGATCAGGACTTGATTATTCAGGAAATTCTCACTTTTTCCAGATGGCAGATGATGGCAACTAAGAAATTGCTTCTGAAAACACTGTATGAGAAAAAGCCAAGGATGTGACCATACATTTCAATGAAACTCTGTAAGATCAAAAGGTCAGAGTAAGAAGAGAAGAAACAAAGCATGAAAAATCAAAGCAACAGGAGCAAAGCAAAGTAGTAGGAGAAAGGCAAAAGCATGCAAGCATGTGCCATCCCCTGTACTATCTCTCCATCCCTAGAGTAATGTGATAAAGTGAAGAACAAGATGAGAATAGACTATATAACAAAATTTACATATTAATGGAATATGAGCCAAATAAATTAGTTGAGAAGGATATAAGGTGAAAGGTATCTGGAGAAAGAAAGTAAAATTGGAAATTATATATCAATAAAACACAATGGGAAAACTATTATGAACAAAATAATGTTCTGAAAAAAGCAGGATGTAAAGTTAATACAAGATCGTTTTGCATACATAAAAAGCAGATGAAGAAGTAGGAGACAAAACCCAATTAAAAACAGAAACAACGCATGAAATACTAACAATAAAATTCTAGATCAGTTTTTCTGATGAACATGAAAGCAAAAAATCCTCAATGAACTCTTACAAAACCTAATTCAACAGCATATCAAAAGATCATCCATCACAAAGCAGGGATGCTAGTATGATTCAACATATGCAGTTCAGTTTATTAATACTTCATTTCAACAAAAAAGAAAGATAAAAGATCAAATGAAAGGAGCTTAACAGGTAGTATAGTTTATAAGGATCTTGCCTCTTGCCTGGATTCTATTCTTGGTGCCATGTATAGTCCTTGAGCCCTTCCAGGAATGAACCCTGAGCACCATTGGCTGTGTAAATTACCCTCAATTATATGATCCGATAAATTGATCCAAAGAAATTTTTGACAAAAACCAGTACCAGTTCATGATAATAATCCTCAAAATATAGGAAGGATAGGACACTTCTTTAAGATGGTAGCATCCATTATAGCAAACTCACCATTAGTATTATATTCTACAGGTAAAAATCCTCCCCTCTGATACTAGGCACAAGTCAAGGATGCTCTCTTTTCCCACTATTAATCAATATAGTACTAGAAGACCTAGTAGTAGCATTAGGTAAGAAAAAAAATCAAAGGAACCCAGTTGGAAATAGAAGTTAAATCATCACTATTTGCAGAAACCATGATATTATACATAGAGGACCCTAAACATTCACTAAAAAATGTTTAAAAACAATAAATACAGTGCAATGAGAGTAAATGAACAAGCAGTTTTCTGAAAATTGACACATGATCAGTAGGCACATGGTTAATAGTCATTTATTATCAGAGAAATTAAAATCTAGTGGCAATAAAGAGATCATCTCACAGTGGTACAATGGAATATATCAAAAATACTACAAACAACTTGTACTGATGGGAATGTGGTGAAGAAAATGAACTCTCACTCTCAGGCAGTGGGACTATTATTCAGTCTGTATAAAAATAATATAGATGTTTCCTAAAATAGTGAGATTATAGCGCTTTCACATAACTCAACAATTCCACCTCCTGTTTTCTACCCCAAGACACAAAAACATCATTTAGAAAGGCCTATGTACACAATTGTTCATCACAGCACTTAGTACAATAGCTGGTATAGGGAATCAACTGATAAGTACAAGAAGAGATGAATAGATAATAAATGTGTGATACCCAATGAAATACTATACAACTACAGGGAATGATAAAATCATGCAGTTTTTGCTATAACTCGGAAGATATCATTTTAAGTGGAGTCAGAAGATAAAGAAGAAAAAATACTGGATGTTCTCTCTTATTTGTAGTAAGGGAATAAAAAGATATCAAAGATACACAAACACTTAACCCTGGATTACATAACCAAAAAGGCCAAGGAAGGAAATGGGGTTGGGGGAGGGGAATTAAGAAGAAATTTGGAGGTAAGATAGGGGCAAGGGTCGAGAACTGATGACTGGATAAAGAAACTGTGGTACATCTACAAAATGGAATACTATGAGATGTTAGGAAAAATGAAGTTATGAAATTTGCCTATAAATGGATGAACATGGAAAGGATCATGTTGAGTGAAATTAGTCAGAAGGACAGAGAGAGACATAGAATGACTGCATTTATTTGCATGACATAAATATATCAGGTGGTCTTACCAAAAGTGAAAATTACCGCAAACGTGAGGGAGTCAGAGGTTAGGTAAGACAGAGAAGGGAACATGTGTGAATAAATGTCGAAAGGACTGATACCAACATAGAACTGAGCATTAAATACAGGCAAAAAATGCACATGATGGCTTCCAAGTGTATGTAGTGCAACCCACAATGTGTAGGAGAAGAAAGGGAGAGAGAGGGAGAAAGAAAAGAGATAAAGAACCTGCCATTTAGGCAGGCTATGGGAGGGGGGAGGGAATTGGGGACATTGGTGGTGGGAAGTGGCACTAGTGGATGGTGGGTGCTGGAACACTATGTGACTGAAACCTCGAAACATGAACAACATTGTAATTGTATATCTCACGGTGGTATAATAAAATGTTTAATTAAAAAAAGCGTAATATTTTAAAATTCTGAAAAAAAGATAGGGGCAAGGGTAAGACATATTGGTGGTGAGGGGCAAAATACATGTATATAGCTAAACCAATATGGATATTCCTCCAAAGACTAGAAATTGAACTCCCACTTGACCCAGCCATACCACTCCTGGGAATCTACTCTGGGAAACCAAAAATACGCAGCAAAAACACCATCCCTACTTTTATGTTCATAGCAGCATTATTCACAATAGCCAGAATCTGGAAGCAACCAGAGTGCCGAAAATCGATGACTGGATAAAGAAGCTTTGGTACATCTACACAATGGAATACTATGCAGCTATTAGGAAAAATGAAGTTATAAAATTTGCGTATAAATGGATGGACATGGAGAAGATTATGTTGAGCGAAATTAGCCAGAAGGAGAGAGAGACAGACACAGAATGACTGCATTTATCTGCATAACATAAATATATATGTACATATTAAGATACCAATATCCAAGGTCAAGTGAAACATATATCAGGAGGTCTTGTCAAAGGTGGAAATTATCACAAACGTGTGGGAGTCAGAGGTTAGGTAAGACAGAAAATGGAACAGTGTGCTAACAATTGTCGAGGGTACTAATGCCAACCTAGAACTGAGCATTAAATAGAGGCAAAAGATACACATGACAACCCTTTAATGTATTATCTGTAATCCATAGTCTGGAGGGGAAGGAAAAGAGAAAGAGAGAGAAATGGAAAGAAATAAAGAACCTGCCATGGAGCTGGGCTGGGGGAGGGGGAGGGAACTGGGGACGTTGGTGGTGGGAGATGGGCACTGGTGGCGGGATGGGTGCTGGAACACTGTATATGACCAAAACCCAAATATGAACTTTTTAATTGTATATCTTTGTAATTGTAAAAATAAAAAATTAAAAAAAAATATATGTATATAGCTAAACCATAGAGTCAACGTTACTGTAAAGCATGAGACACATCACAATAATTAAGCATGTGCTGGTTAAGGAGAGCTGGCAGTGTGTGATGGGGAACTGGTGATATTGGGGGACGGAAACTGACTTGGAGGTAGGATTGGTGTTGGGAATTTGTATGCTTGAAACTCTCTTACTGACAGCTTTGTAAGTCATAGTGCTAAAATAAAAAAATTACATGTATACAAGAAATATTTTACATATATACAAGGGACTCACCTACACAGGGCAGAGCTGCTACTGGCTCTCCCTGTGCCCAGCAGATCACGAGGTGCCTGGGAGGAAAGGTGGTTCTAACCCTGGCCCGCCACCCCAGCAGAGCCTTGCAAGAAGCCAGAGGAACCCCCCCCACCCTGAGGGCTGTTACTTTCCACAGCCGGACTCCCCACTCATCAGAACTCCACCCATCAGAAGAGCTCTTCTGATCACAAGCCCTAAAAAATAATTCATCAATAAATGCACAAGATTAGAGGTGACTACAAGAGTATCCCACCTGCACAGCAGAGCCTGGCAAGCTACTCATGTCATATTTGATATGCCAAATGCCAGTAACAAATATAGACCTCATTCCCATTACCTGATGGAATGGTTTGAGGCTCTTTATGTTCCTGGAGTGAGCAGATGCCCTTGGGCTACACTAGCATGTGACAGAACGTATGGAGATGTTATTGATGCCCCCTCCAGCAAATCAATGATCAACAGGATGACGAGCGACAAGAAATAAATGAGAATGCCTTAAAATGCTTTTTGAAAAAACCCAAAATTAGATTTGAGCAAGTGAAAAAGCCCACATTTGTTAATCAAGAAGATTCACTATCATAATTATAGATTTCTATTAATTTATTCAAATTGAGTTTTACATTTTACATGGAAAAATAAGGAGATTAAAAACTGACAAGAAAATGTTGAACAGAGGGTTCTTTGGACAGTGTGATGACCTGGACTAGGTGTAACTTTAGGTGACAGAAGTGTAGGAACAGACAGATGGGATACGCTAGAATATACTCCAATGGAAAAGATTATCTAGAGTATAGAAAAAAAGGTATTTCTTATTCTTAGGATAAACATTGGGTAAGTGATATCATTAGATCTGTACTCTCCATATAGGTAAACATCAAATTGATTGGAGCTCTAAACTGAAACATCAAATTGATTGGAGCTCTAAACTGAAAATTTAGGGCCAGAGAGAGTATTGCAGGAAGACACTGGTTTTGCACACATAGTCAACCTGGTTTCAATCACCAAGCATCTACAGCAGTAATTCTTGAACATAGAGTCAGGAGTACACCCTGAGTATGATTCCCAACTTAAACTGAAACCAAAACCCAAATCCAAAAGATTCAAATAGACAAGTCTTGAAATTAAGCATGATAAATTCTTTCTAAAGCATCCACAACACCCACCTGTCCTTCACCAACTATAAGACGGAGATGACTGCCCTCTGACATACTGATGGATCAAACAAATGTTCCAGAAAGGCAATGGAGAAGATTATCCATGACTTCTACTCATATCTCTTGGATAGCACATCCACCTGCCCACATACCAAATCCGCAGGATGGATATGCTGCTCCCAACGTTCCCCCTTCTGAAATCCGACATGCCATTTTGTCGGTAAAGAAGCGAACAGCACTGGGCCTATACAAAGTCAGACCCATACACCTGAAGAATCTGTCATCAGTACTCATCAATACACTGGCTCAGCTCTTCACATGCTACCTGTCTGAATGCAAGGTGCCTTCCCAATGGAAAACCAGTAGCACAGTTCTACTGTTCAAGAAGGGAGACATCCACGACATTGGCAACTATCGCCCAAACTGCCTGTTGTCCATCATAGACAAGCTGTTGACTCGAGTTATCCTGAACAGAATTGGCAGAACGCTACATGAAGGACAAACATGTGAGCAAGCTGGCTTCTGAAAAGAATTCAGCACAATCGACCATATCCACACGGTAACCAAGCTCATTAAGGTTTGTAGGGAGTTCATGATGCTGCTCTGTTACACGTTCATTGATTGTAAGAAAGACTTTAATTCTGTTGAGACCAAAGCAGTCATAGAAACCCTAGCCAAACAGGGCATTCAAACCCAATACATCAAGATCCTTTGTGAGCTGTATTATGGATTCATCACCAGGATCTCACCATTCTACAAGGAAGTGATCATTGATGTCAAAAAGAGGGGTTCAGCAGGGTAATACCATTTCACCAAAACTCTTCAGCGCCACCCTTGAATTGTCATGTGACAATTAGAATGGGAAGGAATGGCAGTGAAGATAGACAGTAGGCAACTACTCACCTCCTCTTCGCTGATGACATTGTTCTAATGACACCAAACTTAACAAAGTGTCACAAATGCTGGTTGACTTCAACCGAGAATGTGGAAAGATGGTCTAGAGCTGAATATCAACAAAACAATGTTCATGAAAAATGAACTAGTTCCAGAGGCCCCATTCACTCTCAATGGAACAAACATCTCTGAATGTAGCAGTTATGTATACTCAATATGGTCGAGAACTCAACATGATGAATGACCTAAAACCTGAGCAGTGCAGGAAGAAGAGAGCAGCATGGAATGCTTTGAAGAGCATCAAAGAAATAGCTAAAATAACAAATAACCTCTGGCTCTGGGCACATCTCTTTGACTCCACCATTTTCCCTGCATTAATATATGCCTCAGAGACCTGGGCCCTACAAGAGCAGGATGAGAATGCTATTTTGGTTTCTCAAAGAGGAATCAAAAGAGCTATGCTTGGAATATCACACCTTAATCAAGTGAGAGAAGGAATCCGGAATTATGACCTCCATCAATGATCCAGAGTCAGGGACTCTGTCTCATTTGCCAAAGCATCTAAAATCAGATGGGCTGGACATGTAATACAATTTGGAGGTGACTGCTGAACTAGAGCCATTACTGACTGGATTCCATGGGACGTCAAAAGATCACATGGCCGCCCACCTACAAGACAGTCAGACTTCTTCGTCAAGACCCTGAATGAACGATTTGAGGCTCTTCGTATTCCTGAAGTAAGCAGATGCCATTGGGCTACACTGGCACGTGGTAGGGTCAAATGGAAACATTACTGGCACCCCCTTGAGCAAATCGACTAATAACGGGATGTCAAGTGAAATTCTTTCTATATTAGAAATAGAGATACCAAAAAAAAAAGAAATAGAGATACCAGACTGTAACAACAATTCATAAATCATTAAGATAATTAGATTCACAATAGAAAAATGGAAAAAAATGCATAACTAAAATCACTATAAGCACAGTAAATATAAATTTAAAATATTTGCAATTTATGGGCTATTTAAATTATAAATAGTTATTAAAATTGGAGCCAAAAGGCTGAAAATCCAACAGAGATGGCAAAAATGTGTCAACAAGTAGTGCACAATGATTATAAATGGCCTTTCCATCTAAAATATTAATATTACTCATAATAAGAGAAATACAGGTTAAACTGTAGTGTAATTTCTCATGTGTCATTGAAAATCTAAAACTTTAGAAGTATAGTATTTTGGCAAGGCTTTAAGGAAGCTGTCATATTTTTTGTGGTAAGGCACTCTTATATAACCCCTATGGATAGCGTATTTGGTAACATCTAGGAAAATTAGATATGTGTTTATCCTTTTCTCAGCAATCTCATTTCTAGGAATCTAGCCTACAAATACAGTGGAAAATATGAAATGATGTATGCTAAATATTATTCACTGTGGCATTTTTTATAGTAGCTAGATTGAAGTCAACCCCAGTGGTCATCAATTTAAAACTGGTTGAACAAACTGATGCTTTTACACAATGCAATACTGTGCGGCACATAAAAATTAATGAGAAGGCTTGAGGACCATGACAGAACTTAAGAAAAAGGAAAAGCATGGAAATAATGCTATGTTTTTTGGGGAGTAAGAAGATGGGATTAAAGATATTAATGTAAATCTGAATCTCCCAGTAAAAGGAATATTAGGTAACTAAAAACTGAATAAAAATAAGGAAATTACCCCAAAAATAAGGAACAGGAAAATAGAGAGGAATTGAAAAGTAAGTGAAAAGTATTGAAAATGTGGATTCTTTATATGTATTTGGTTATAGAATTCAACTTTGGAATCATGAAAGTGTTTTACATATTCAAAATTTAAATATAGTCAAAAGAGAAGAAAGCAATTCCTAGAGATAAAAAATTACAAACATCTGTTACTGACAGGATAGAGAAAAGTATTTTCTCACACATTGGTAGTGTGAGTTAAAACATTTTTTAAAAGCAACCTGCCTAGCAATATCTATTAAAATGATGTGTATGTGTGTGTATATGTGTTGACTTCACAATTTCACTCCATAGAATCCAAAACTGAGAAGCACAAACATTGAAAAATACAGGACATGACATTTCTTGCAGAAAAAAATTTGGAGATGAAGTACTTATTTTTAGCAGCCAGGTCAACAAAAGTACTTAGCTAAGACAAAATTGCATGTGTCATATTATATATTGTTTAATGTAATAAAACAATGTATAATATTGAATATTGAAACAATATATAACATTGAATATTAAATAATGAATTTAGCAGTATGCTAATAATTGTTGGAAATGATAATTAGTCTAGAACTGGGCGTTGAATATAGGCAAAGGAATATACATGATAACCTCTAAATGTATTTATTGCAAGCCAGAATGTGTAAGAGAAGGAAGAGAGAGGGAGAGGAAGAGAGAGAAAGAGAGAGAGAAAGAGAGAGAGAGAGAGAAGAAGAAGAAGCAAAGTGCTTGCTATAGAGGCAGTCTTGGGGAGGGGAGGAGGGAATCAGGGGACACTGGTGGTGGGAAATGTGCACTGGTGGAGGGATTGGTACTGGAACACTACATGACTGAAACTCAGACAAGAACATCTTTGTAATTGTATAGCTCATGGTGGTATGACAAAAAAAAATTCCAAATAAAATAATGAATTGGAACTCTACTAGGGGACTCAAAATAAGTCCTGCAGTAGAATGATATCAGATATATGTGATATTTAGTGTAACTGGATGAGAAATGCCATGATTTAAAGGTGGAAATGCCTAAATCATGCTTGGCCCTAGAGTATAGGGAGGAGAAGGAAAGAAATAGAGTAAAGCAGAGGAAATAGTGAGAAGCAATGGGGATAGGGGCCAAGTTATTATATGGGTGGTGCTAAGGAATGATGGAGTTGAATATCCAAACCAAGTCAAAAGCATTAAAATCATGAGACACAAACTTTAATAGGCAAATGCAAAATGTAAAAATGTCAAGATGTCAGGATGTGACTATGGTGGGTGCTTGGGGTCAGAGATAGAACCTGGGAGCACTCTCGGAAGGAAGTTGACACAGGTGTGGAATCGGTGATCAAACATTGTATGTCAAAACCTCACCCCTGTAGCTCATGGTGCTTTAGTAAAATAAAATCAGAAAAAAAATACTGTAATAACCAGGAATACAAAAGACAACATACAACTAAGTGTGTATAATATAATCTTAATTTTGTGAAACTAACAATAAAGGGGAAATATTATAGATGAACATATGAGTGCATGCAAGCATGCACGTATATGAGGCCTCAAGATCATTTGGAAAACATGTAGGGCTGCATAGGAATGGAAAATGTTTATCAGGTTGAGACAAGTGTTAGGAAATATGAGGGTCAAACAAATACGACCTTAAACAGAGGTGAGAAAATAGCTTTACAATGGATAATAACAAGTTCACATTTGTACAATTTGATTGTATATTTCTTTCTTTGTGTGTGTGCGTGTGTGTGTGTGTGTGTGTGTGTGTGTTTAGGCCACATGCAGCTGTATTCAAGGCGTACTCCTGGTTCTGATCACTACCAGGTAACATTCCTGGTAGAACTTTGGGGGGCCCATATGTCCAAATTGAGTCCCAGGTGAATGCATGGACAAAAGCATTTTACTTCTGGTTTGCTAAATTATATACTTACATATTGTTGGGGAACACCGCCGGGATCCCAGACAGTATCAGGACAGAGGTTCTCTTCTACCTTCGAGGACGCCGGAGAACAGATGAAAGCTCACGAGTCCGGTGCATTTCCAAAAATGGCTTTTAATAGTACAAAAGCTCTTCCACAGCACTCCAATATAATGAACAAGCTCTAGCTCTGGTCCGAACTTAGACCATACAAAAGAGCCTAAATCTCCCACCAAAGAGAAAGGATCTCACCTGAGCTGAGTCCTACCCAGAAGAAGGAGCAAAAGGCCAAAGAGCAAAAAGCAAAAGGCCAAAAGCCAAAAGCTAAGAGGCCCAAAGCCAAAAGGTGAAGGGGCCTCAAGTCAGCCCCTTATATACACCAAAGTAATCCAATCGGGAGGGTCATGTCCACAAAGAACTCTAAACAGAGTGTAGTGCCACACCCTATTGCAGGTATAAACAAAGGTTATGCCAAGGTCTAATCCTTTCTACCAAGATTATCTCTTATGTAAAACACTGGAGAGAGGGGGCTGGTATAAAGTAATACATCTTAACTTCATGAGCATTATGTAATCTAGATGGTACCCACAAGGTCCTTCTTATTATTATCTGCACCAGGGTGATTCTGAGTATCTTGTTCTCGTGTACTGAAAGGGTCACACTCGCCTGCTTAGAGCAAACTAGTATGATCCTTCCTATAGTCTTCCTTTAGTCTCAGCGTAGCCAGGGTGGTAGTCTCCTGGTAAATTCTAACTGTCCCACGCTGGGTGCAGTGGGTATAAAGAGGAGCTGTGCCCAATCTAGAAAACATAGAAGTCTTAGTAGATGTATAAGTCAGAAGTTATTCAATCAAGGTGACTTCTGTAACTGCCACACCCTTTAGCAGTGTTTTCATAGGAGAGAGGTCTCATTAGAATGAACCTTGACTTAAATAGATTAAGCTGGGAGTGTGCAAAACAACAAAACTCCCAGAATAGCTAAACCTGTCCTCCAACACATATATATGACACAGCAGGGCAACCTTTACGAAAAGGCATGCAAGTATGACTTACACATGCTACACATAATTAGCTGAAACCTTGAAGGAAAATATGAGAGAAAGGGAATGAAAAACCAAGTGTCAGGGCTTCAATATGGGAGGAAAGTGACCAGGAGGCATGACAGATCCAAGGCTTATATAGAGATCCCAAATACAAAGCTTTACTTATTGTTCACGGCCCAGAATGACTGATGTTAAACGTCCAATTGTATCATCCTTAGCGAAGTCTTTTCATTGAACTTAAATAATTCCTTTCTTTTTAATACAGGCTGCAACCCAGCAAGTGCTTTCAACTCTCTCATTGTGTCATAGTATTTATATGTTCCATCTGTCCTTTGATTTTGTCTTTGCTGTTAACATTTTTATAGACTTTGCATTTGTGTCAATGTCTTTCACTTGGATATCATTATTTAAAATTTATCAAATGAATTGTTGAAGTTAAATGCATAGGCTTAGAACCTTAGTCTTCTTTCTCTAAGGCTGTTCCTTTACTCTGGAAATAAATAGTATTACAGAGCAGAGATTCTATTTGAACCTTCTGAAACACTTGGAAACATTCTGAAAGAGTGGAGTGTTCTAGGGTGTTAAAGAATGGAAATATACAGGAAGGAAAATAGAGTGAGACTAGCTTCCTTTCTGGTTCTTTAGTCTGTATGATTGTGATGCTCTTGATAGTCATTAACATAAATAAGGTTGTCATTCTATTTGGAGGTGTTGGGACAGGAGAAGAACTAGTCCTACTTATGATAACTCCAAGTTCAATAAGTGTGAGCTTCCCCCATCAGCCACCACCCAGTACCAACAGGAGTGATCCCTAAGCCCCAAATCAGGAGTAAACCCTGAGCACCAGTTGGGTATTCTCCCTTCCAAATTAAAGTGAGTTTGGGACTTGGGAGGTGGTTAAAAGGACGGTACATAATTTGTTGTGAGAGTACCAGGCTCAACTCCCAATACTAAAGAGTTTCCTGAAAAGTGTCTGGTATACACCCACCAAAAATAAAATAAATGTTGGGGAGATAGGGAGTTGGGACAAAGTCGGTTCTTGATCTTAGAGATCTAAGAAGTGATATGAACTACAACTACAGTACTTAAACTTTTCTACCGATGATTTCTTTCTGCCTGAAACTTTTAATGCAATCCCACATCTATTGGTATATAAAATTGGCACACAAATGAAACGTTTACTGATAATAAATCATAAAGAAATTTATTTTAAAACAAATCTTCATGATACCCACATTCCGTTACAGAAGCTTAAAGATCAGGCTGTCATCCACTTTTCCATGCCAAAAAAATAAACTGGGTTCTAGAAATAGGACAGTCTCTGTTTCCATTTTTCTTTCTTACCCCATTCTCAGCCAAAGTAATATTTCTGGGTTACATATCTTTTCTCTCTTTCAGAGTAAGAGTACATACCTGGTTCTGTGCAATAGCTTTTCCATCATCATTATTTTATTCCCTTCATTCTTTATTGAAACCACTAGCTTTGGGGCTTAAATTGCCAATGTGTGGTCCTAATTCATTCTAAAAATACTAAATCTATTCAACAGTTTTTTGAGTTATAGGAGCAGGGTGATAAAATGTGTGCCTTTCTATTTCAGGGATCTATGTGCATAAATATCTCTAAGCAATAAAATCTTATAGCTTCATACTTTTCAAATGGTGAGTTCCCTATGTGGGGTTCAAAGTCTAAGAAAAGTGTGATGGTTTAATAGCACAGTATTACTTAACCATTTCAATTACTTCGTCCACATATTATTACAGAGTATGGATTTCTTTCCTGTTCATTTCTTTTCTTATGCATGTGGTTATGAGAACAGGAAGAAATCTCTAACCTTATAAATAGAATAATGGTGAAGGTAGCTCTATGGAAGGACTCTCTTAGAATAAATCATATAAAGGGAATCAGAACAAATGGAAAGTGCTATAAAAACAGTAGAGTTTTAATTGTATAGATCTGTAGGAGAATGTGATGGAGACAAAGAATGTGAGAATGAGAGAGGGGAAATAAGGCCGTATATGGAATTGACTCACACTAACCAGAGGCTAAGTCCCAGATTTGTTATTGTTACTGTTGTTGGGTATTTGGCCCACATCTGCTAGTGCTCAGTTTTACTCTTGGCTCTAAGCTCAGTGATCATTCCTGGCTGACTCAAGGGACCATAACAGATGCTAGGGATTGAACCTGGGTTGGTCATGTGCAGGCAAGATCTTACCAACTGTACTATCTCTCCCGCCTTCAGATCTACAGTCTTTAAGCTGGAGATCCAAGAAAGCTGAAGGCCCAATTCTAGTATCCCAACTTCAAAGCCTGAGTACTTCTAGGGCCTCTACTATAGTTGGTTATATTTGAGTGATATTTCAGGTTTAGTGATCAGGTGGTGGTGGGAGGGCAGTTTCTTTTAACCTTTTGTTCTGTTCAGTTCTTTAAGTAATTGAATTTGGAGAGGTATGTTAGGAAGGACAAATTGCTTTACTCAGTCTACCAGTTCAAATGGCAAGCTCATCCTGAAATATCCTCTCAGACACACCTAGAATAATATTTGATCAAGTGTCTGGACAACCTGCTGGCCCAGTCAACCTCACACATAAAATTAATCATCACCATATGAGTTGCAGCATATTCTTTTAAAAAATATTCTTTGCAGGCATGACTAGAGCATCAAAGGTATCAGACTTCCCTTAAATAACACTCATATGAGATATTAGAATGTGAAAATATGGAATGGAAACTATTCCTATAGCTTGAGCATGCCATAAGCCATTCATTGTGTATTAAAGGTGCAATTTATTTCATATATATGCCATAATTTGGCATCATTTTGGTGTCATTCCAATTCCTATTATTGGATAGATCAATTGCTCTTATTTAGAAATGTTTAATGTAACAATTTTCCAAAACAGTTTTTAATAAATTATCTGTCTGACAGTTTTTTTCTCACCCAGATAATTAATTTTATATTTTCTCCCCGTCATTAAGTATTTTAAATATGCGAGTCGGCTGGCATTTAGTACCGTCTATCACAGTGGTGCCAAGAAAGCCTGCAGAATCTTGTTTTTAGAGATTTTGTTCACAAGCTTCCTTAATAGGGTGTAATTTGCATAAAATAAGCTTAAATTGATTACATATTTCTGATAAGATTTTCTATTTTGCAAGACTGGAGTTGGGAGAAGGCATATGTGTGTCACCACTGGCTGGGTTTCCCCCTCTGGTGAAATGGCTCTCTGCCACTGTGAGCCCAGAACAATGTACTGAAGTCATGAAATAATTTGTCAGCATTCCTTTTAACACTGTGGTTATACATTCCCTGATTATTAAACTTGCTCATGCCTGATTAACAAGCTTCAACTAAATATAGATAAGCACAAAAGAAAATAAGAAAAAGAAAACACCTTTATAATGAAGTCTCCAAACTCTGAGCTTCAGTATAATGGTGAAGATGATATGAGCTCGACACAACAACACAGATATCATCAAAGACATAGAGGATATGAGCTTGGAAAATATTCGTCCAGATTTTGGAGGCAAAATGGAAGTCATTCCTTCTAATGACTTCCAATGGAAGTCATTCATTCAACACCTAAGAAGTGGTTCAAAGTTCTAAAGCTCCAGTAATCTCAAATGCTTTTCTCCTGTCTGCTCAGAAAATATTATAGTGTCTTTCTTCAGAAAATTATCATTCAACCAAAGTTGTTAGATATCTACTTGTAAAAAGTCTAGGGCTTGACTAGAAAGGGAAAGAAAATATAAAATCTGCTTATGCCCTTAGGAGCCTACAACATGGAGATACATATTAAATCATCATGCAGTGATCAGAAGATTACAAACTAAGGCAATCTGGAAATACAGTGTTATATGCTGAATCAAACCAATTTGATAATTATCAGTCTTAGGTTTATTATAGTTGATAATAGTGGTCTCCAAAATTTCACGTTGGCTAGATTTGAAATTCTCTAACTCAACTCTCACAACCAGGATTCATCATGAATAATTGTAAGTGAGAGTATGCCTCTGGGGAACTTTGTCACATAAATAATTTTCAGTAAACTTATAGTGGGTAAAGTGCTTGCTTTCATCTGGCTGACCATGGTTTGATCCTCAGAACCACATATGTTTCCCTGAGCACCTTCAAGGGAAGATTATTAAGCAGAGTCACGATTAGGCAATGAACACTGCTGGATCTGACTGCAAACTCAATACCATCTCCCTCTCAAAAGTAAAAAGAAAAGAAGAATGCTCTTATACAACCAGGTCTGTGAGTTTAATGATGCTTTAAGCTCTATTCATCAATGTGAGTAATGCTACTTAAATGTCAATGTGCATGGAAATCATGAGATATTTTGTGGAAATGATGCAGAGCTAGGTGGGATACGAAAGCCTGCGTTCCTAGACTGCTGTTACCTCTACTCCACTCTTCGGTACCTAGATCAGACTTGGAGCAACTAGAGCTTTAGATGCTCTATCACTATCACTATCTTCCCGTTCATCATCAATTTGCTCGAGTGGGCACCAGTAACATCTCCATATGTCCTGTCTCATGCAAGTAGAGCCCAAGGGCACCTGCTTGCTCCAGGAACATAAAGAGCCTCGAACCATTCCATCAGGTCATGGGAATGAGGTCTATAATTGTTACTGGTATCTGGCATATCAAATACAACACGGATAGCTTGCCAGGCTCTGCCGTGCAGGTAGTATACTCTTGTAGTCATCTCAAAATCCAGCATTTATTGATGAACTGAGTGGCCGCTTGCAGCTGTGCGAGCCAGGATGTGATAGGCTGGTCTGCTGGGTGGAGTTCTGATGAGGGGGAAGTCCAGATGTGGAAAATGGAGCTCCTCATGGAGTGGGGGGTCGTCTGACATGTTGTGAGGCTCTGCTAGGGTGGCGGGCCAGGGCTAGAACCTGCCATCCCTCCAGGGCGCCTCATGAGCGGCTGGGCACAGTGAGAGCCAGTAGCAGCTCTGCCCCAGGTCTGTCATAGATGCTCTATTAAAAGTTTATTTAAGGAGACAGGAGAGATAGTACAGTGGGTAAGGCACTTGCCTTATACGTTTCTGAACTGATTCAAACCCCATGTTTCTTCAAGTCTGCCCAGAGTGCTTCCTGAGCGCAGATCCAGGAGTAAGCTTAGACCACAGCAGATGTGGCCTCAAAGCAGATATTTTTGAAAGTTCACTTTAAGTTAGTATGATAACATTTCAGCATCAAGACTCCAGAATTCACCACTGGAGGCATCTCTATCTAGACCCACTGGGTTTCATAATCTACATCACCCCTCTGAAGTTAGGCAGCTGAACTTGCTCAATTTTTACTCATTTCTGTGCAAGTAAGAGAAAATGAAAGCTTTCTACTCAATTCACATTTTCTTTAAAGTCACTAACTAGACCAATAGAAAAAATTGTTGTAAAGAAATTGTCTCAGAGGCTAAAGAGATAATACAGAGATTGGGGTACTTGCTTTATATGGAGTCAACCCAGGTTAGACTGATCCTTGGAACCCCACATAATCCCTGAACTGCACCAAGAGTGATCCCTGAGCTCAGAGCCAAGAGTCAGATTTGAGCATAGCCAGGAGTGGCTCAAAATTCCACCCACGCATTGTCCCCCCTCCTACACACAAAAAGAAACTGGCCAAGATTCCTGCTGGGAAGAACTGAGATTTGCAGGGTCCTGAGCTTGGCCTTGAAGGTGAATACATTCCTGGTGAAGAGAAAGGCATGTGCAAAGCCTGGTCTCATGGCAAGAGGGTGGAACCTTGCAGTGTACTCTGCAGATGGGGCACAGATCACAGCAAGTTCCCAGCGGGGCAGAGGAATCTCGCCTTGGGGCCCTTTCCACTGAGGACATATGGTCTCAGTTCTTTGAACTTGTCAGTAGTCTATGCCTTCTGTGACTCAGCTTCAAAACTGATCTTCCTCCTTTCTTCATTTCATCTTCTTACTGATTGTGTCTCTGTTTACATACCTGGACAGAAAATATGTGCTCCTGTTGTCTCTAAGGAAATGCCTGCAGCTTTCAGAAGAGATTTTCGGTGATGCAGCTAAGAAAACCAAACATTATTCAAGGAAAAGCTTCAGACAGTAGCACAAAGCTTTGCATGTGCTTCAAAAGCTGCTTTTCTGTTTCATTCAGAGTTAAGGAATTCAAGAGGAAACCTAATGATGGATGATGATGCTTGACAGTGACTTGGATATAGCACAACAACAGTGGTGTTTACGGGCAAGCTTGCTGACACTTGTTACTTATCACTTGTCTTCCTGCCGTTGTTTACTGATTTGCTCAAGCCAGTGCCAGTAACATTCCCATTCGTTGGGCATGAGGTCCATTATTGTTACTGTTTTTGGCATATCGGATACACCACGGGTAGCTTGCCAGGCTCTGCCATAGCTCTGGATACATCCTGGGGGCCCAGTCTTTTTCTATGTCAAATCATCAATCATTCAGGGTTCAAGGGGCAGAGCCCTGGGTGTAGGCAAGACTGTCTCCTGTCTGCCACCTGCTGATGCACTCAGGCACTGTAATCACACCTGCAACACCTCGAGGGGCCAGGCTTGCTGGCCTGTAATACTGTAATAAAGTGCTTTTGTTTGTTTGGGGGGCCATATCAGGTAGTGCTTAGGGCTTACTTCTGGCTCTGTGCTCAGGGATAACCCCCTGAATTGGCTTGGGTCACAATGTGGGATCCTGAAACCGAAGTTGGGTCCTCCATGTACAAGACAAGTGCCTTACCTGCTGTACTATCTCTCTTTGGTGCTATATTAAAATCTTTTCCCCCAAAATTTTATTAGATCACCATGAGATATACTATTACAAATTTGTTCATGATTTTCCATCATACAGTATTCCTATCCCTCCACCAGTGCACATTTCCAAACATCGGCATCCTCAGTTTCTCTCCCTCATCCCCTGCCTGGATCTATGACAGACACTTTCTCACACTCTCACTCTCTTTGTTCTACACATTGTGATTTGCAATATATACACTGAGGGGTCATCATTCATATATCTTTACCTACTTTCTTTTTTTAAAGTATTTTATTGTACCACTGTGAGATATACAATTACAAAGATATACAATTAAAAAGTTCATATTTGGGTTTTGGTCATACAGTGTTCCAGCACCCATCCCTCCACCAGTGCATATCTCCTACCACCAACGTCCCTGGTTCCCTCCCCCTCCTTCAGCCTACCTCAATGGCAAGTTCTTTATTTCTTTCCCTTTCTCTCTTTCTCTTTTCCTTCCCTTCCAGACTATGGATTATAGAACATACATTAAAGGGTAGTCATGTGTATCTTTTTGCCTGTATTTAATGCTCAGTTCTAGGTTGGTATTAGTACCTTCGAAAATTGTTAGCACACTGTTCCATTTTCTTTCTTACCTAGCCTCTGACTCCCACAAGTTTATGATAATTTCCACCTTTGACAAGACCTCCTGATACATGTTTCACTTGACTTTGGATATTGGTATCATAATATGTACATATATATTTATGTCAAGCAAATAAATGCAGTCATTCTGCATCTCTCTCTCCTTCTGCTAATTTCATTCAACATAATCTTCTCCATGTCCATCCATTGATAGGCAAATTTTATAACTTCATTTTTCCTAACAGCTGCATAGTATTCTATTGTGTAAATGTACCAAAGCTTCTTTTCCAGTCATCGATTCTAGGGTACTCTGGTTGTTTCCAGATTCTGGCTATTGTGAATAATGTTGCTATGAACATAAAAGTAGGGATGGTGTTTCCGCTGGTTATTTTTGGCTTCCTAGAGTATATTCCCAGGAGTGGTATGGCTGTTTACACGAGTCATCCTGAACAGGACTGGCAAAACACTAGATGAAGGACAACCATGCGAGGAAGCTGGCTTCCGGAAAGGATTCAGCACAATCAACCATATCCACACAGTAACCAAGCTCATTGAGGTTTGTAGGGAATACAAGATGCCACTCTGTCTCACGTTCATTGATTTACAGAAAGCCTTTGATTCTGTGGAGACTGAAGCAGTCATCGAAGCCCTAGCCAAACAGGGTGTTCAAACCCAATACATCAAGATCCTTCATGAGCTGTATTACGGATTCACCACCAGGATCTCACCGTTCTACAAAGAAGTGATCATTAATGTGAAAAGAGGGGTTCGACAGGGTGATACCATTTCACCAAAACTCTTCAGAGCCACCCTCGAGAACATCATGCGACAATTAGAATGGGAAAGAATGGGAGTGAAGATAGATGGTCGGCAACTACACCACCTCCGCTCGCTGATGACATCCTTCTAATAACACCAAACATTAGCTAAGCGGCGCAAATGCTGGCTGACTTTGACTGAGAATGTGGAAAGATACGTCTACAGCTGAATCTGAAGAAAACTATGTTCATGAAAAATGAACTAGTTCCTGAGGCCCCATTCACTCTCAATGGAACAAACATCTCTGAATGCAGCAGTTATGTGTACCTAGGTTGAGAAGTCAACATGATGAATGACCTAAAACCTGAGCTGAGCAGGAGGAAGAGAGCAGCATGGAATGCCTTCAAAGGCATCGAAGAAATAGCTAAAAGGAAAAAAGAACCTCTGGCTCGGGCATATCTCTTTGACTCCACTGTTCTCCCTGCATTAACATACGCCTCAGAGACCTGGGCCCTACGAAAGCAGGATGAGAATGCTATTCGTGTCTCCCAAAGAGGAATCAAAAGAGCTATGCTTGGAATATCACGCCTCACTCAAGTGAGAGAAGGAATTCAGAGTTCTGACCTCTGTTGCTATTCCAGAATCAGGGACACTTTCTCGTTTGCCAAGGCATCGAAAATCAGATGGGCTGGACATGTAATGTGATTTGGAGACAACCGCTGGACTAGAGCCAGTTACCGACTGGATCCCATGGGATGTCAAAAGATCTCATGACTGCCCACCTACAAGATGGTCAGACTTCCTTGTCAAGACCCTGAAGGAACGGTTTGAGGCTCTTCATATTCCTGAATCAACCAGATGCCATTGGGCTACATTGGCATGTGATAGGGTCCAATGGAAATGTTACTGACGCCGCTCAAGCAAATCGATGAATAACAGTATTCAAGTGATCAAGTGGTATGGCTGGGTCAAATGGGAGTTCAATTTCTAGTCTTTGGAGGAAACTTTACCTACTTTTAATACTCAGTGCTATTTTAGCATTACCATTTCCAACATTGCTATAATAAAATCCTGATTTGAACAAACTTATATTACCATTTTGTCCTTAAAACAAGCCTTTTTAGTATTTTTATGTTAACATATTCTGACTACCTCAATTCAAATTAATATAAAATATGTTTTCACAGAATATACTAATACTTGTCCTTAACTTCCTGAACTTGTAAACACAACTTGAGTTGTGTTTTATGGACTCAGTTTTACTGAACTCTGCCCACGGTGACCCAGTTTCATCTCCTGGATGCCCTATTTTCCTTGACTGAACCCTACAAAGCTGAGTGGGCTGTATCTCAGCAAGGAAGAGGCAGAGTGGGATGTGTACAAGCCTCAGTGGCAGAGCTAGCATGGACTGTAGATAAATTAGTGAGCACATTTGTGAAGAAAATTCACCATCTCCAGTTATATTTCTTTTCCAGGGGCAAGCAATGTAATATGTGTAAAATATATACATATATCCCATGATACCTGTGAATATATACAATGTACAAAATCATCATATTAAACAAAATGTCCAAAGAAATGAGACTGGAGTAAAGGAAATAAAGAGCTCTTATATATGCTTCATCTAGATTATAGATAAGTATATTTATCTAGACTGTAAAATATATAAAATACTATGTGTATAGATTATTCTAGGGCTTATAAATTGGCTTATAATAATACTATGTATATAGACTATAGTAGGGGTTATAAATTAGCTTATAGTAGCATTTTTATAATGCACTGACCTTAGAATGTGAGGATCTATTGGTTTAGATGATAAACTCTTAGGAATGCAACTATGGTTGAACTACTGATTCTATTGCTTGGCTTAGGGTTCCAGTTAGCCTAAGCTGTGTCTGGGAGTAAACTGCCTATCTACTTCCCTCCCTCATGGTTCTCTTTTTATCTCCAAGGTCTCCATCAGGATTCTTCAGAACTGGTACAGTCTAGAAATAGAAACAGCTACAAAAATTGCTTAGATAAACTCCTGGATGGTCTGTGTAATTAATTATTAAGGAGGCTGGCATGGTTTATGTTACCTCCCTGGCCTTTTTATGGTTGAGATCAGAGGCAATAAACATGCTTTCCTGCCAATTTGCTCTCCAAGACAAAAAGGAGAGCTGCACAGACTGACCTGATGAATGAACACTTTTGTGATTTAAAAAAAAAGAATTCCCTTCTATTTTAAGACAGGAGCAAATACATACCATCTTGGGTGGATTTGCTTAAGCAGTTCAGACATAGTCTGCTAGGCGGACTGGTTCTTTATAACTGATCAAGGCAGGATATGATCTCAAAAGTCAGGGTTGCCAGCACTGCCAAATTGCAAATATGGCTTTAGTCAAAATGTAATTGTGCAGTACTGAAATGATTTGCTAGTTAGGCAACTATTTTTATAGTCATAAACTTTAAAAGTAATTATGAAGCTGTCTGATGGGTGCATGGGAGTTCATTATCCCATTCTACTTTTTATATATGGCTGACGTTTTCCATAATAAAACTTTTAAAGTAATTCTTAATAATGTCATTATTGCATAAAGTGACTATGGAAGTGCAAGGTTGGCGTCTTCAATTTGTAGCTAAACCCGATGTCATTTATACATACTTAACACGTGACCAGTTCCGGACTGAGAACACCTGAAATGTAGGCATCATGGTTTCCAGGGCAAGCATAGGTTCACCATCAAGTTTTTGCAGCCAGGGTGGGTTATTGCCAAGCTAAGGAGAAACATGAGAGATTAAGTAGATGATCCATCCACTTTTGCTGGGGTTCTGGTTGATAATTGAGCTGACTGGTATCAGGTGAAAGAGGAAAGGCCTGAGAATAACCAGAGAGGTGAAAGATCAAGTCAAAATAAGTAGGAATTGTAAGAACTGATCCAGGCTCTCTGGTCTACTCTCAACCCCATCGCCATTCTGGAGCTTCCTATATTGCACTGAAGTTCCTCACCATGGGGGACTCTGCCTGGAATCTAGAACCATCTTGCCCTCAGGTCAAAGGAGGGCCTTCCTCTTAGCATCTCATATTTGGAGAATCTTTATAATAATTCTCTCAGTCTGAAAATACATAAGTATTTCACAAAGATGATAGCTAGTATGGAAACATATATTTAAAATAATGAATAAGTAAAAGAATTTGAGTTATTCTAAAAGCTCTGTCCAAACCCCATACTTCACATGTAAAAGGAGAGTTTCTACTTTGGGTTTTTTTAAAGTATTTTATTATAACACTGTGAGATATACAATTACAAAGATATACAATTAAAATTTCATATTTGGGTTTTGGTCATACAGTGTTCCAGCACCCATCCCTCCATACCTTGTTTTTTATGGTACCTCCTATTCCCCAGCCTTAGCCTATTTCTCTAGTGCAAGATATGGAGATTTATTTCAGATTTGGGCAGGTCAGACTGACAAGTGTTGAGAGCACCTGCTTCTGATCAATTCTAGACGTTTAGAATTGGACTCTTAACACAAGCTCATCTCTCATTCAAGTACCTATTCTGCCTAGATGTACTGCATGATTCTTAGTGATTTCAGAAGAGTAATAGGCTCCTGGGAGAAAATTCTTCCCAGAATGAAATGAAATATCATGAATGAACTATATTTCTTGTTCCCACATGCCTATGGATTTGATATGATAGTTTCTTTTGGGGCAGTTTCTACATTAGCACATCTCTGTGCTAAAAGGATGCTCTAGTTTGCATGGCAAGCCTCTAGGAGAAGATTCTCTGCATTTCCCATAATCTTCCTTAGGAAACAAAGCAGAGATGGTTGTCAGGAACAAGAAACAGGCAGCACTCTGTATTGCCTGATTGCCTCCATTGGATATTGCGTTTGTGACTCACGTGGTTGCATACATCTTTAGCACTTAATCTGGCTGAGGCCACAGAAGATACACACACATCTCCACAGTATCTGGCCACCATTTATTTTGAGCAAAGGAATCTCACCTCACTTCTCCAGAGCATCTGCATCTTCCTAGAATCAGATGTTGTCTGGATCCCCAAACCTCTGCAGCTGCATAAATTTTCTATATTAAATGGGCCTCGACATCTCTGAGCTGTACAATTCCCTTCTAGAATGAGTTGTAGCGCCGTCACAAGAAATAAGTTTGGCAAGCTGCAAATTGAGGCAGAGACAATTTTATCTGGAGAACGAAATCTATTCCTGGGGTGGTATTTATTCAGAATTGCCTTTCACTTTCACTGCCAATCTCGCCCAGCTGGGACTGAAGTTGCAGTTGCTTGGTCTTCAGCAAATAGAGATACTGTCACATCATTGGTGGTTAGATTGAGAAAACTAGAACCTCTCATTGGGGCGATTTTCCTTGTTAAGACCGTTTGACTTCTCTTTCAAGCAAGGATCTGAAATGGGCATATCTTGTCTCATTTGACAAACCATTCAAACATTTCACTTTCTAGGTCAGCAAGTTGTTGGGGCTTTTCAATTTTTCCTATTTTACACTTATTACACTCCTCAGTTTAAGTTCCAGTAAATTCCTAGCTTTGGGAAAAGTGCATTCAACTGATACAGGAAATAGCAAACACCTTTGTAGTTTTTGGATCTTACCTTTCAAGAAATAAGAAAGACAACACTGTTTTTATTTCACAATCACCGCAATTTGCCACAGTTGGTGACCCTGGAATTCTCTTTGCCTTTGATAACTGTCTCTTTGTATTCCCCTGGAACATGGACAGTGGTAATAAAACTAATATTGTAACCATTTACCTGTTTCATAATACAAGCCATTCACTGTGTGAAACACTTTATGTATATGTTCTTTTCTCAATCCTTGCAGTCAACTGAGATATTATTATCTTGACTTTACACACCAGGAAATAGACACAAAGAAGTTAAGAAAATTATTCAATGTCATATTTTTCCTTATGTGTCTAAAGTTCAAAGAAATCCAAATCACATGCAGCTTTTCTCTTAAAATATCCTTTTTATTCAATATATGCCCATCAAGTACTTTATTAATAAAAATTAAAAATATTTTTATTAATACCATGGTTTAAAAATATTCATAGTTGGATTTTAGACATATTATACAGTCACATCACTGGTATCATTATCCCTTCACCAGTGTCCTTGGGTTTCCTCATTCACCCATTCACCATCACCTTCTCAGTCTGCCGTCCTTGACAGTCAGCATTTTTGAGTTTGGTTGTTGAAGTTTGGATAATTTGTTTTCTGTGTTATTGATTCTGTGATTTGGATATTTAACTATGCCACTCTTTCATATCACCCATGGACTTGGATCCCCTTAAACCCTGTACTCTGTTGCTTCCTGCTTCTCTCTTCTAGCCCCCTGCAGAAATGCAGGGCTAAGAGAATGAAAGAGAAAGTCAAAAAGTTCATGTTACTTTCTTGTCTCCAGATCTTGGCATTTCTCAGGCAGTATTAGCTATGAGCTGCTCAAAATCCAGTGGTTTTGTTAATCCATTTTCTCCTTCAGATTAACCTGCTATTAACTTCTTTAAGAGGGCCCCCAAAAATAGTACTGTGGGTAAGGCTCCTTCCTGGCATGTGGCTAGATCCCCAGCACTGTAGATGATCAATGCCAAGAATGATTCTTGAGCACAGAGAAAAGAGTGAGCCTTGAGCACAGCCACAGTTAAATATGGCTCAAAAGTAAACACATTTAAAAAAAATGGAATTATTTTTATTTTCTCACTTAAACAAAATTGAAGTTTTATACTCCTGTCCTGGACTTTCATAAGTCCAGGAAAAACAGAAAAATAGAAGATGCTGGGAATTCATTTTAAAATACTGTAAGAGGGGCCAGAGCAATAGTCCAGCGGGTAGGGCATTTGCCTTGCAGGCAGTCGACCCGGTTCTATCATCGGCATCCCATATGGTTCCCTGAGCACTTCCAGGAGTAATCCCTGAGTGAAGAGCCAGGAGTAACCCCTGAGCATCACCAGAGGTGGCTCAAATATTTTTTAAAAAACTGTAAGAACAAGATAGTGGAAAGTACATGAATGGTATGGGCTTGGGCCTGGAGAGATGGCTATTGGGCATGTGGCAACATAAAATATAAACCAGCAGAGTAAAGAGATAGGTCTGTGTAAATGTGTATGATTCATATGCAGAAGGTCTGGGGTATCTCCTACACCATAGATACCCAAGAGTCTGCTCCCCCAAACTAAGCTAATAGTAACTCCTGAGTACTACTCTGTGTGGTTCACAATTTTAAACTAATAAACAAGAAATTATAACTTTAATGATAATGGATGGATGGATGGATGGATGGATGGATGGATGGATGGATAGGCTATATCATTAAATGGAGTTATGAGTCCCTCAAATTGAGTATCACACAAGAGCAGATCCTCACAAATGGAGGGAAGGACTCTCACTGGTGCTTGGAAGAGATGACTAAAAAGGAAAGTCCAGAAAGACAAGAAATTAGGAAAAGACTCTCATTTCTTGGTTAAAATCTGGATGTTTTCATTGAAATGTGGAAGCAATCGAGCATGTGAGAGAATGTCAGTGAGTGCTTTGCAATTTTAAATTTAAAAATGTATTTTCTTTTTTATCACCATGGTTTACAATACTTTTCATGGTAGGGTTTCCTGCATAAAACATTCTAAACACCATCTACCCCTAGATTGTCTGTTTCTTACACAATTCTCTACTTTCTACCATATCCCCCCAGTCCACTCTGTTCTGTAGTAAGCTTCCTACTGAAGACCTGTTTTATTTCTGTTGTCTTTGGGTATTTGTTGTTTCCTTATTATGTTTCCATATCCCACCTATGTAGGAAATCATTCTGTGTTTATCCCTCTCCTTCAAGCTTCACTCAGAAAATATCTCTGTATCCATCCATGTAGCAGCAAATTGCTTGATTTCATCTTTTCTCAGAGATCAGTATTATTCCATTTAGTCCTTGTACCATAGTTTCTTTATGCAGTCATCTGTTCTTGAGCACTTGGGTTATTGGCAAGTTTGGGCTACTGAGAACAGTGCAGCAATGAACATAGGAATGAAAATGTCTGTTTTGAATAGATTTTATTTGGTCTTTGGTTATGAAGTAGAATTACAGGGTCTCATGGAAGCTCATGTTCTAGTGTTGTTGAGAAATTTCTATACTGTTTTCCAAAATGCTGGACAAGTCAACATTCTGACCAACAAAGGACGGGAATCTCCTTTTCTTGGCTTTGCTCCCTGTGGTGTGTGTCAATATTGCTGATGTAATGTTGCAGGACTCCTAAGGGCCGCTGCATCTGCTCTGGATTGCCTCCCTCAAATCACTCCGTAGATAAGGGGGTAGTCTAAATGTGGCAGTTTATCCGACCATGTATGCTGTACTAGCTGGTATAAATATTCTCCCATGCTATCACAATCATCGTGGGACTAGCTAGATCTTACCAGCATATTAGCCTGGCCACGTAAGGACACCTAAGTAATTAGACCAGAGAGAAATGCTGTTTGCTTCCAAACAAACAAGCATGGCTCCCTGATAAAATATAAAACTACAATGAAGTAGAGGAGACTTGTGAAGGCTTGGAGAAATATTTAACTGGCATTGGTGTTGATCTTTGGTACAGTGACATGCCATCTCAGAAACCCCCTTCTCTACATTTCAAAGGCATTCCGGCTCAAAACATTAGCACAGTAAAGGTCCTAGGTGAGATGCAGGGAGGGATTACCTGAGGGCATTGGACCCTCCCTGCTTTCCATAACAATGGGAGGAAGGTCTGAGTTGCAGGGGTATAAACTAGCCGGTTCCCGCTCTCCCGGTCTTCTTCCCGGTGGGATCTCGCCTTGTGAGCGTTTATTCCCCTTGGAAGTTTTACACGTGGTGGTCGCCATCTTGGCCTACATGTGGCTGGGGTTCTAGCCTGGAATCCTAAGCATCGGGTTTTTCCTTTTGCTGATTTGTATGCCTGAACCTGTGATAAGTAAAGCCTTTTAAAACCGCATCGGATTCCTGAGTGTTCATCCATTCCTCGCCGGCCCGGAGGTAGAAGGGAACTTCGCTTCCCGGCACTGTCGGGGACCCCAGCGGAGCGCCCGACAATGTAATATGTCACTTGTCACTTGTCTTTCCATTCATCGTCAATTTGCTTGAGTGGGCACCAGTAAAATCTCCATATGTCCTATCTCATGCTAGTAGAGCCCAAGGGCACCTGCTTGCTCCAGGAACATAAAGAGACTCAAACCATTCCATCAGGTCATGGGAATGAGGTCCATAATTGTTACTGGTATTTGGCATATCAAATACGATGCGGGTAGCTTGCCAGGCTCTGCAGTGTGGGTGGCATACTCTTGTGTCACCTCTGATCTCCAGCAGTTATTGATGAACTATGTGGCCGCTTGTGAGGCTCTGCTGGGGTGGCAGGCCAGGGATAGAACTTCGCCATCCCCTCCCGGGCACCTCGTGAGCAGCTGGGCACAGGGAGAGCCGATAGCAGCTCTGCCCCATGTCTGTGAATCTGGATCAGCATACCTGGGCGGACTTGAAAAAGACTGCTGCAGGGTGGGTCTCAATGAGCCGGGCTGTGATCGGCTCTTCTGCTGGGTGGAGTTCTGACAAGAGGGGAGCCCAGATGTGGAAAATGGCAGTCCTTATGGAGTGGGGGGTCATCTGGTATGTGATATGATATTTCATTATTGTAATTTGTATTTCCCAAATGGTGAGCATTATTTCATATACCTTTTGGTCATCTGTATGTCTTCTACAAAGTTTCTGATCCTCTCTCCCGCCTTCATTTTTTGATTAGGTTGCTTGTTTGTTTTTCTTGTGATAGCCTACTGGTGATTTTTATATCTTAGACATTAGCTCTTTATCAGATGATTAGTAGGCAAATATTTTCTCCCAGTCTGTAAATTGTCTTTTTTATGTTGGTGTTGGTCACCTATGCTTTTTTTTTCACTTTTTTGGGTCATACCTGGCAATACAAAGGGGCTTCTCCTGGCTCTATACTTAAGAATTACTCCAGGAAGTGCTCAGGGGACCATATGGGATGCTGGTTAGCCCCATCCAATGTAATGACCTACCTGCTGTGCTATTACACTAAGCCTTCCTATACCATTCTTGATGAACTCCAGAACAGCACAATGGTGTGGCTTTGTACAATGTCTTCATATTCACTCATTTATTCTTTCCTTTTCATTAATTTATTCTGACTCAGGAAGCATAAAAGCCTGGATAATGTAGTCTCTGGCATCTAGCTGGTACTCAATAATTATTTGTTGACTTAATGGTTGAATGGAGATGCTATAAAGAAACACCTTTAATTATGGAACTCTTTTGACATTATATCGATACTCAATCTGCTACATTTAGAACCCACCAGAGTTTTTACTGTACATTTTATTTTGAAGGCTGTAAGTATTTGGTCAGGAAAACATTACCACTAAAATTTTGCATAGACATCCACAGTTTGTAATTTGTTCTAAGTGACAGAGTTTGAAGGTCCTAAATCAGGTTTTCTGGCTTTGAGTGACAAGAATGTCAAAAAGATTGAAATTAATCTTACAAAATATGGATTTTGCTTGATGAACTGAAAGCCTTTTATTTCATTTTGGGTAGAGAAGCTCTTTCTACACAACAAATTGATTATACAGGTTTAAGTGCCTTATTAATTTTAATAGCACTTAATTTTTAGAGGCTATAACAAAGAATTGTTATGTTCTAATGATAGAATCTAAATAGACTATTAGATATCCTTCTTGATTAGATATGTAGGGTACCTGCGCTTCCATAATGTCTCTATCTATTGCAGTCACTTAATCCACAGGTATTTCTTGAGGAACTACTATGTAAGAGGTCACTTGATCACTTGATCACTTGAATCCCGTTATTCATCGATTTGCTCAAGCGGGCACCAGTAACATTTCCGTTGGACCCTATCACGTGCCAATGTAGCCCAATGGTATCTGGTTGACTCAGGAATATGAAGAGCCTCAAACCGTTCCTTCAGGGTCTTGACAAGGAAGTCTGACCATCTTGTAGGTGGGCGGTCATGTGATCTTTTGACATCCTGTGGGATCCAGTCGGTAATGGCTCTAGTCCAGCGGTTGTCTCCAAATCGCATTACGTGTCCAGCCCATCTGATTTTCGATGCCTTGGCAAACGAGATAGCGTCCCTGATTCTGGAATAGCGACTGAGGTCAGAACTCCGGATTCCTTCTCTCACTTGAGTGAGGCGTGATATTCCAAGCATAGCTCTTTCGATTCCTCTCTGGGAGACCCGAATAGCATTCTCATCCTGCTTTTCGTAGGGCCCATGTCTCTGAGGTGTATGTTAATGCAGGGAGAATGATGGAGTCAAAGAGATGTGCCCGGAGCCGGAGGTTCTTTGTCCTTTTAGCTATTTCTTCGAAGTCTTTGAAGGCATTCCATGCTGCTCTCTTCCTCCTGCACAGCTCAGGTTTTAGGTTGTTCATCATGTTGATTTCTCGACCTAGGTACACATAACTGCTGCATTCAGAGATGTAAGAGGTACTGCGTGCTAAAACAATGAATGAGAAGGAATGAGTCAGACCTTCAGGAAACTAATAAGCAAACAGAGGAGAGAAGCTATGTAATGTAATTTTTGGCTCTTTAGCCTGGTCCACTGCTTTAAAAATAAATAAGAAAATTGTCATAAATTATGTGCCAATGCCTGGCAAGTCCCATGCAGTGCCACAACATTCTTCCCAGCAAGCAGCATCCCTGCAGGGTAACACACAAAGACAATTCTTCATCTTACTGCTTCTATTTGTCTTCGAACATGTGTAGGTAAGCATAACTGGAGCTATGAAAAATAGAAGTATCGATGATGTTTGTATAACCAAGAGTTCCAGACATGTCATGAAAACAATGTTACTTGTAAAATAAATAAAGTCTATTTTTCAGACAGTTTTTAATTTAATATTGTTAAGATTGTAGTTCCTATATATAATTAATAAACCAATATAGATAGGACATTATTATTCCTTAAATTCCATAATCTATTCAGATTTCCTTAAATTTTAGACATTTACCTTTTATCTGAAAAAAGATATGAAATTGATAAAAAAAATAGAAGTCACATGGAAATATAGGTTATCTTTATTATTCTTCGCATTCCATTGGTATCTTTTCTCTTCTATGTGCTAATTCAAAAAATACTTTCTAATACCCAGTTTGGATTTTAGGGTCCTGAAACTTCCTCCAAAGTCCAAGAATGTAAGAAGTGTAACAAGAATGTGAAAATAGCCTTATGGAATGTAGCCTCCATACAGATATCAAGTCTTCCCTGGCTGAGTTCTGTTGATTCTGTTAAAAGCCACCTATTAGCTAGATATTAATTTTATAATATTGTGGTAGATATCTCAGAGATAAAAGTGGTCACTGGAAAATATTAAAATTAGCCCTCGGCAACCTGGCATGTATGCGCACACCAGTTCCAAGCACCCATACCTGTCTTTTATGCTTGTAAATATTGCCAAACCCTTAGGTCCCTGGTATGATCTTTGTCAGCTCTTTGAATCAGTTTTTAACAGATGGGGAAAGAAGCAAAGAAAACAATGTCATAAGTAATGCACAATATGAAATCTACCTCCGGCAAAGGCAAAGTCCTTTTGGGAGATGCAGGGTCATGCCCAGCAATGCTCAGAACTTAACCCTGACTCTTCTCTCAATCATTCTTAGCAATGCTCCAAGGGCCATAGGGAATGCCTGGGTTCTAATCTGGGTCCACTGCAAACAAGACAAGTGCTCTCTCTATCCACAGAACCATCTCTATGGTTCCCTTCACCAGAAATGAAACCTTAATGAGGGATAATTTGTACCAAAATATGGTGTGAATATGTTAGTAAGGGCTACTGATACTAGATCAAAAGAGAATGGTGCTTCAGATCGTTTATAACCTGAGTCTGTTATAGGCTGCTGTGTCTGAGAACTTGATTATGATGTTGATGTATTCCAAGAGACATATGAGAGCACAGACAGTTTCAAGAATGGTTCAATGGTGGTAGAAGTGGAGAGTGAATGTGTATATTTACACCCATGAGAATGGTAAAGTTGAGTTATAGCCAGCAGGGAACCTCTGTCCCTGCCTGACATCATCACGTGGTGTATATGGCTTCACGGGGATTTAGAAGTCTTCAAAGTAGGGGAATGCACAATCATTTCCTGTTCTATATGATCCAATTTGTCTGTTTCCATACCTTTATCTTTTAAAAATCTATTTATCTACCAATGCTACCTAAGGTAACAAGGAGAAAATCAACACCTCTTGACCACTCGAGTATCCCCACCACAACCATTATATTATTTATTCTCACAATAATAAGTGTGGGGAAACTAAGTTAATAGAGCAAACAGGTTATAGAGTGCATATTTATTTATTTACTGACTATTTTTTAGTCTGGCAGAATTCCAAAATTCTTATTCTCTCTACTGTATGAGATGCAGTCTCATACAAGGAATTCATATTTTTAATGACAAGTTCTTATTAGGAAACAGACAGTAGTTAAAGGTTAATCCGGTTAGTCACAATAGAGAGAACTAGAGTGTTGAAAGAAATGAATTAAAGATTCCAGGTTAAGGTTGTCACTGGAATAATCTATAATTTTTGTGAAAATGTCCTTTTATTGAAAAAAGTAATTCTTCTAAGTGTTTTATTTTCTGAAATTGATACATAGATTAAAATTCATCCAGAAACAAGAAGGGCTTAAAATAACTAAAACAACTTTGAGACCCAAAGTCAGAGCATTAATATAATGTTAATTCTAGACTTACAATGAAGTGTTGTTCTTCAGATAGACATGGATTTGAGAACCAAAAGAATATGTCAGTTGACTGTAAAAAGATGTAACAGTGCAATTTCAAGAAAGAAGTTGGATTTTTAACTGATGAGAAAACAATATAACTATATAAAATTATTAATAATGATAAATAAATGACTTAATCCTAAGATGCAAGAATGACATAAAACCAATGATTCTTTAATTTAGAGGTTAAAAACTAAAACTGCAACATTTGTAGAAATACATAAAGAAAAACTTTTATACCTTGAATTAGGTAAAATTTCATAGACACTAAAAAGTTTTAAACAAGGAAAAATCTTATAATCTGAATTTTGCTATGATTATAAATCTTTATTCTTGGAAGGACTTTCAAAGAAGTGAAAAGATAAACCACATGTTTTTTGTAAATATTTGTTGAACACATATCTGATGCAGCTCTTGATCAGAATATATGTAGATGACAAGAATATATATGTCTTAACAACTTTAAAATAAGAAGACAGAGCTAGAGAAATGAATGCAAAAATGTGAGCACTCTGCCAAAGACAAATGGATAGCAAATAAGCTATGAAAATATGCTCAATTGAGTTAGTTATTAGGGAAATGCAAATGAAGATCACAGAGATATCATGACCCACCACCAAAATACTGAAAACAGTGATGTCTGGCATGTGAAGCTACTCCTAGGCATTTACCCAAGAGAAACCAAAGCATATGTCCACACAATTACTTGTACATAAAAATTCATAGAGGCTTTATGGATAATAAATTTTAATAGCCAAAAAAATTAGGGGAAAAATCAACTGATGAATGCATAAGCAAATTGACTCACCCATGTAAAATTCTCAAAAGCTTTATATTAAGGAATGAGACTTAAAAAACTCTATATCATATGGTGTGATTTATGTACAAATTGTATATAAATGATGGAAAGTGAGAAACTACTGACAGAAAGCAGGGAAGTTTTCAGTCCTGAAGAGGAGGGAAGAGATTGATGGCCAAAGGGCATTTGAGGGAAAACAGCTTCAATGGAATGTAGTAATGATTAAGTAATATAAAAAGCAGACCATGTGAAGTGTATATTTCAAATAGGTGTATTTATTCTATGTAAATAATATGTCAATGAAGCTGATTAAAAAAGAGACTTATAGTACACTGTTTTCCTGAAGAATAAGAATTGTGGAAAACATCTTATGCTCACATTTTGTTTCGAGGGAAGTTTGTAGCTAAATTTAGCCCTGAACCATAACAATACTGACCTTTGCATTAACAATGCACTTTCTGTAGTTATAGTTGACATTTCTATTTATTTTTAATGAACCTACCTTTGTATGTCTTTTTATTATCAGACCCAAGAGCCTTCGAGAAACAGGCAGAGCATAAAATAAAGCCTAAAATATACATATAAGGAGATAGAAGCTTAATTGAGATTAACAATTTGGAAGAGAGGACAAAATCATGTGTCCTTGACAGGAAAAAGAAAAAAATCCTGAGCAGAGTTGTTACTAATTCAATTTCCTTTGTACTCTACATAGATCCAGAATAGAATGGGACAACTCTCCAGGTGGTCCACTACTCAAAACCTGATTTGAAATAAATAAATCTTGAAAATATTTGAAAAGGTCCTTGACTTAATATAATTTTGAAATTGTAGCTTAAGTAATACAAAACTAACAACTAAATATTTAAAATTTGCTATAATATATTTTATATTATTTTGATTAGTGGTATTATTTATTTCACAGTGTAAGGCATATTTCACTCATCCAGGGGAGTATTGTTTATGAGATTATGTCAATTCTGGGAAGTAGAATGTTCTCTGCTCCCAGTAAATGGGACTATCCCCTAATATGAGTCAATTCTTCCTTTGGGAACTTAGTGATAACCAAGTTACACTGCAAATAACCTGAATGTACAAAGCAGAAGAACACAAAACACAATAATGAGAAAGCTTAATTATTTAAAAATAATAAAATATATTGAAAGCTGTAAAACAATTCCACTTCCTTTTCAGTACAATTGAGTAGTAATTTGAGCTACTGTGCTGAAGAAACTTTTCTCCTTCAGGTTTTAAAGTTCTCTTGCTTACAATCCATCCTTGACTGATACTAATGGAGACATACTGATACTATCTTAGACTTAAACTTCTATTTCAGTTTTGTGATGAATATTTCTCCCTGCATACCTGATTATACTAAGATTAAATAAAGATAATATAGTGTAGGCTATTATGTTCTCTATAATGCTGGTTGTCTCCTTCCTGGGTTACCTGGAGCCATACTTTCTTCTCAAGACTTCTATTCCTGCTTCTTTACCTGTCTTTATGCTATTTTAGAAGAGTTAACAGTTTTCCTAGACTACACAAGATGGCATTTTTACTGGAATATGTCTCATCCATCAATTTTGTTCATTAATCACTGCTGTTACACCTGCTAGCATCCGATCTCACTGGGGTAGCAGTGTCTTAAGGGCTCTTCCATTTAACTACTTGCTTTCCTAATATCAACATAGAAGCAAATCTCAACAAGATGATAAATTTTTCAGAGCCTTCAAGGTAGAGAGGCCACAAATAAAAAGTTATAAGGCCCAGAGAGCCCCCTGGAAAGCAGTTCTCACATGATTTTTTACAAAGGATAAAGGTAATTCTAAGAGAGGCATTGAACTGGAGTGGGTGATACATCTGTGTCCTCTGAACAAAACTATGAGTGCAAGTAGAACTTGCCAATTTCTGTTCTACTTATCATAAATGTCTCCTGTTCCAAGACAGAATTGTTTAGACATTAGTTGGCATATCTATCTATGTCTGTGAATTGCTAAAATGGAGATGCTGGTAAATAACTGATAGAATGAAATTCGGCTTTAAGTTTCAATGAAGTCCAGGAATCTAAAACTGGTGCATCGTTCCATGTAGTGGAATGTCTAGGACAATCAGTGGAAGTGAGGCTTTATCTAAATACTTAGAAACACTAGGAAAAGTGGGTTTGATAAATAGTCAAGTAATTTAAGAACCCTAAAGGACCAAAGGTAATACCTGAGGATTCAGTTTTTAGCATATGATTTTATTACAACGGAGAAAGTCAGTATCCAGGAAGTTTATTAAAACAATACAAAAGATTAGGTTCATCTACATCAACTGGGGACAGGACCAAGAAACTGCACTGTTACCAATTTGATTCTGAGGCAAACTGAAATTTTAGAGACCACAGTGGGAGAGATTTTGCATTCAGCAATTTCATACTCACTAAAAGTAGCATCAAAAGCAGGTTGATTAATAAAAGACTATATAGTATGAGAGTTTTTCTAAAGAATTTGGTCAAAAGCAGCAATAGATTAATTGAAATTCAAGCTCTGTCTCTATTCATAAAACTCAGTTTTACTGAAATAGCAAAGAATTACTTCTGCATAATGCAAGGGAATAATGAAACCAGCTTGAATTTGTTCTGTCTCCCCCAACTCCTCACTGTTTTCGAGCCAGGGAAAGAATGCCCGAGGTCTTAACCTCAGCGGTTGCTCTTTTGGTAGCTGCCTATCACCAAGAAGGCTCAGTTTCCTTTTGCTACTTTGATATCTTAATGGAATGAATGTGATATTATTTATCAACTCTAAGCTTGATGGAATATATCATGTAAATCATCTCAAATGCTATTTGCCACCTGCCTGCCTGCTCTGAAATGCATGCCGGCTTAATTAATCTAATTAGTCAATGCACAGATCAGGAGCACATTTACAGCTTCTCTGTCATCATAAATAAAGTAGTTTTGTTTTCATAGTCTAAATAATTCATTTTATAGATGGATACTAGGAAGACTCCGGGAGAGCTGACCTCTATTACAGTAAAACATAGAATAACGATGACAGGGTTTTCCTTTTTGTGCTATGTGCCCTCCATTAACCTTCTATTAAAATACTCCTTTGTGGGGGAGGCCTGGGGGAGGAGGTGGCATGCAGCAGAAATGTCATGCTCTCCCCACCTGGAGGGTATACCTGCCATTTGCGAAAAATGAGCTGATCCATTTTAAACCCCATGATTGAAAGACACATGGATTCTCAAGTACATGCAGTGGCACCAGGGAATAGAAGACTTCACCTGCCTTAAGTTTATTCAGGAGCCCACGTTATTGGCTAAGGACAAATCCAAAGGGAGTAAAGGATCAGAGCGACAGATGAGAAATGAGACTAAGCCCAGTGGGCAAGTGGGATGTGCAGAACAAGCAATTGTTTCTTTTCTCAGCCGTGGCACCCTGGGAATAGCCATGCTGACTGTGCACAACTCACTTTGAGAAAACATGTTCATGAAGGTGAATGGAGTCACTGAACATGGTGCCCTGAAAAAGATAATATACTAGCATAATGGCAAAGTAAAACCCAAATCCCAAGTCAAACGCACTTGGACTTGCATCGCATCTACATATATAGCCCCTTACGCAATCTCTCTATCCTCCCTGAGGAGCTTAGAGGAACGGTGTTGCTCCTTAGAGGGGTCTTACTGCTTCTCAGTAGAATGTCGACCCTTCACAAGATTTTTCTTCTAAGGATTAGGTGAGACAATTCAAACACTTAGCATAGAAGCTGCTCTTCATACATTTGTGGTGGAGAATGGAGAGTGAAGGTGGAGTACCCATTTCCAGTCCACTGGGTGTTGTCTTGGTACCGCTGCTTCCACCCGGAGAGCACCCAACAACAGCTTCGCTGGGATTTCCTCCCAGCCTCAGAAGAAGTCCAGATAAGAGGTTCACACAGGACCTAGAGGTATGTTTAGGATTATGCACAACTAACTTGGGAAGATTTAATAATGCAGCCCTACTACCAAGAGGAGGAGAAAGAAGGCAAGAGTGTGTGGTGTAGGGTGTATGGGTTGAAAAGGACTTCGATTGGGTATGACCACTTATCCCATAAATACTTTGCCATCTCAAATCGTGATACATACTAAGAGCTCAATAAATATTTGTAATAATTCTTGTGTTTACTATAACTATTATGGTTCAATTTTAGAATTCATAATTCATAATTCAGCATCTGACTATAATTTGATATATATTGGAGTGGTGCTTTGCAGTGACTCAAATTTAAAAATCATACAATTGAAAAGTTTATATTCTATTTGACAATATTGGTTTATTAGTAACATATTCATATATTATAATTCCATTATTCCTTCTACAATGAAAATGTAATCTGGTCTATGTTTATGGTGAACAGCAAAAACTATTTTGATATTGGTTACAGATAATGCCTCAATTATTAAACAAGGTTTGTTACATTGGTTCACTACTTCCTATGCAAAAGAGCCTGTATTTCAGTAAAGTCCCTTTTCTCATCTTTTCTCTGCTAGAAGATCTTGTGACCATTGCAAATGTTGCTCATGTTCATGTCTGCACTTTAGACTTATAGAGTGATCCTGGACATTAATATTTCTTATGATGCATTTCCTCTGGATTACATGGCCTCACAGGTAGATAGACAAGCCATGAAGACCTGCACAAAAATTTTCTTTTAATGAATATCCATTCTTTACTAAAAATTGAAGAAAATTTATGAAGAGGTAATGTCTAAAAAGATTTGGAAGGATGAAGGGATTTGAGGTTGTTGAGCAAAGAGTCTAAGATATCTAAGGCAGAGAAGTATCAAAGTGCATGAGTGAAACTTGTAGGAGACAAACATAAAAGTTAATAGATCCAGGGGCCAGAGCAATAGTCCTGCGGGTGGGGCATTTGCCTTGCAAGCCTCAACAAGGTTTGATCCCCGGCATCCCATATGGTTCCCTGAGCACCACCAGGAGTAATTCCTGAGTACAGAGCCAGGAGTAACTCCTGAGCATTGCCAGGTGTGACCCAAAAAGCAGGAGGAAAAAAGTGTTAATAGGTCCAGCTAGAGAGGACACGTATACAGAACTCCTGGAGAAGTTCTTTGAGAGTCAGGTCATGGAAAACAAGCAAGTATATTGGATTAAACACAGAATTGAAAAATATCTGGTCACTCTCTTGATGTATCATGTCCTATGCTTTGGTATATGGTTTTTATTCCAAGAGAAATTGAATGTACTTCTGGGATAAGACTTCAATTTTCACCTTTGTTGAGAATTTTGAATATGATTCTATCTCCCTCATGCTTGGTAATCAATATTAAATTACATTGCTGCTATTCCAAAACATCTTTTTTGCAACTTAAAAAATGCTCTTTGGTAACATGGATAATGGCACAAAACTCTAGCAGGGAAGGAATTTTTACAATGCTCAGTCTGGCTGCATTCGCTTGTTTTAGAAATTTGACCCTGTCTTTAAAAGAAAGCAAGAGCAACAAAATGCTGTGTCTCAAAGAAACAAAACTTCAAATCAAAATGGGTACATTTTGAGTAACAAAAAACAAAACTAAATGACTACCAACAATAATCATAATGACATACAGTGATGACACATTTGCTCACAAAATTTTCAGTGTTTCACTGATTAAACTTTCCAAAGGTGAAATGAAAGAATTATGTTAAGCAACTCCTGAAAAACAAGGATCTTCACTGCAATCTATAAGGAATAACACTGTTTTCTAAATGGTCAATATATTTATTGGTAGTGCTGGTTAAAAAACCAAACAAATGCTTTACATGATACTAAGGTTGAAGGCATCAGGAAACGGTGATGCATGGAAGGAATCTGGCTTTCCAGTGCTGAGAAAAAGGTTAGAATTGAGAAAAACCTGAAAGTCAGAAGGAGCCAAGTGGAGTTAGTCTGGGACATCGCCATGGAGTCATATTTAACTTAACATATACGCAGATGGAGAGGAAAGGGAGCTACTAAAAAAGTACATGAGAACACATGTCTTGGTAGCCTACATATAGTGTACTGTTCTGTAAGCTAAGAGAGCCTGGAAGCGACAACACCCTAGCAACAAGCCCATATAGTGCCCAGATGCTGATTTCAGCACTGCATTATTCTCCATTTAACAGTATGAAATGCTCCATAAGAAAAAGTGCAGAGATGAACAAAATATTAAATGATGCTCTAACGTCTTATATTGGAAAGTAAAATATTATTTAAAAAATGATAGATAAGGCAGGTCCATGGAACACAGAAGTTGACATGAAAGAGTTCCTAAATGTAACTGGAGCAAGAAAATAAACATGATTTGTTTATAACTCATGTTTATGAGTTATAAACTATGTTTATATAACAAAACTTTGTTATAAACTTTGTTTATAACTCATGACATGGATGGATATGTCATTCCCAACATTCTCCCTTCTGAAATCCGACATGCCATCTTGTCGGTAAAGAAGGGAACAGCACCAGGCCCAGACAAAGTCAGACCCGAACACCTGAAGAATCTGCCGTCGGTACTCATCAAAACACTAGCTCGGCTCTTCACACGCTACCTGTCCGAATGCAAGGTGCCCTCCCAATGGAAAACCAGCGGGGACAGTTCTACTGTTCAAGAAGGGAGACATTCACGACATCGGCAACTATCTCCCCCATCTGCCTGTTGTCCGTCATCTACAAGCTGTTTACACGAGTCATCCTGAACAAGATTAGCAGAACACTAGATGAAGGACAACCATGCGAGCAAGCCGGCTTCCGGAAAGGATTCAGCACAATCGACCATATCCAACAGTAACCAAACTCATTGAGGTTTGTAGGGAGTACAAAATGCCGCTCTGTCTCACATTCATTGATTTACAGAAAGCCTTTGATTGTGTGGAGACTGAAGCAGTCATCGAAGCCCTATCCAAGCAGGGCGTTCAAACCCAATACATCAAGATCCTTTGTGAGCTGTATTACGGATTCACCACCAGGATCTCACCATTCTACAAAGAAGTGATCATTAATGTGAAAAGAGGGGTTCGACAGGGTGATACCATTTCACCAAAACTCTTCAGTGCCACCCTCGAGAACATCATGCGACAATTAGAATGGGAAAGGGATGGGAGTGAAGATAGATGGTCGGTAACTACACCACCTCCGCTTCACTGATGACATCGTTCTAATAACACCAAACATTAGCCAAGCGGCACAAATGCTGGCTGACTTTGACTGAGAATGTGGAAAGATAGGTCTACAGCTGAATCTAAAGATAACAATGTTTATGAAGTATGAACTAGTTCCAGAGGCCCCATTCACTCTCAATGGAACAAACATCTCTGAATGCAGCAGTTATGTGTACCTAGGTCGAGAAATCAACATGATGAAAGACCTAAAACCTGAACTGCGCAAGAGGAAGAGAGCAGCATGGAATGCCTTCAAAGGCATCGAAGAAATAGCTAAAAGGACAAAGAACCTCTGACTCCGGGCACATCTCTTTGACTCCACCATTCTCCCTGCATTAACATACACCTCAGAGACCTGGGCCCTCCCCTACGAAAGCAGGATGAGAATGCTATTCGGGTCTCCCAGAGAGGAATCGAAAGAGCTATGCTTGGAATATCATGCCTCACTCAAGTGAGAGAAGGAATCCGGAGTTCTGACCTCCGTCGCTATTCCAGAATCAGGGACGCTGTCTCATTTGCCAAGGCTTCGAAAATCAGATGGGCTGGGCATGTAATGCGATTTGGAGACAACCACTGGACTAGAGCCATTACCGACTGGATCCCACGGGATGTCAAAAGATCACGTGGCCGCCCACCTACAAGATGGTCAGACTTCCTTGTCAAGACCCTGAAGGAACGGTTTGAGGCTCTTCATATTCCTGAATTGACCAGATGCCACTGGGCTACATTGGCATGTGATAGGGTCCAATGGAAATGTTACTGGCACCCGCTCGAGCAAATCGATGAATAACGGGATTCAAGTGATCAAGTGATCAAGTTTATAACTCAAAGTAGAATAAATGGATATGATTAAAAAACAATATATGAAATTATACTCTGATAAATACTTACAAAAATAATTGAATAAAGTAAGTGGACATGGGAGGCCTACCCAAGTTTCCTTAAAACAATTTAAAATCAAATATTTAGACACTGTCCATTTCAAGTGGATGCCCAGTGTCCTCAATTTCCGAGTCCCCTCACTGTGAGCTGGGTTTTAGCTATGTCCAGAGAATAGAAGTGGAGAGAACAGAAAGTTTGGAGACCAGATTAAAGAGACAAATTCCCCAAAATTTGATAGAATATTCCAGTTAGAGAGCTGCTGCTGGTTCTCACTGTGCCCAGCCGCTCACGAGGCACCCGGGAGGGATGGCAGGTTCTAGCCCTGGCCCGCCACCCCAGCAGAGCCTTACCACAAGCCAGATGACCCCCACTCCATGAGGGACCTCCATTTTCCACATCCAGACTTCCCAGAACTCCACCCAGCAGACCATGAGGTCCTCCATGAGGACCTCCATTTTCCACATCCAGACTCATCAGAACTCCACCCAGCAGACCAGCCTATCACAGTCCGGCTTGCGTGGCCGCAAGTGGCTGCGCAGTTCATCAATAAATGCTGGATTTTGAGATGACTACAAGAGTACACTACTGGCACGGCAGAGCCTGGCAAACTCTCTGTGTCGTATTTGATATGCCAGATACCAGTAACAATTATAGACCTCATTCCCATGACCTGATGGAATGGTTTGAGGCTCTTTATGTTCCTGGAGCAGGAAGGTGCCCTTGGGCTCTACTTGCATGAGGCAGGTCATACGGAGATGTTACTAGTGCCCGCTCGAGCAAGTCGATGATGAACGGGGAAGACAGTGACAGTGATTCCAGATAGAAATAATCCAGAATTGAACCTGGTAACTCAAGATGAACTGGTGAGGGGGTTGTACAGCTATTCTGCATATCTTTGCCATTTTAAAATAAATATATACATGTCCAATTAATTTTTTTAAAGTTATTTAAAAGACAGAAATATGGAAGTGGTGGTGTTTGGTAGAGCTTACCTACTGGGGTCACAGTTCATCCATTCCCCAGCAAATGGGAACTTGTTCAAAGAATGAGCTTGAACCCCTCCATTGGGTTTGGAAGCAGATCCAAGATAGTCTTTCCTTTTCTGACACCTTTTCCTAACTATCCCTTTGTTTTCTGAACAAAATGGCCTGAGAACTTAGGATTCAGTTCAGTATTGTGCACAGCAGACTGGGCTAAAACCCCTCTGAATATCCGGTCTTCCAGTTATTCTAGGCAGTGTTACCCTTGAACCATCTGGTGAAAGCTTTCTGTTTTATTTTCCACAGGAATCATCACTATCGATCACTATGTATAGCATTCAAACAAGGTCTCTGAAACCCAGAGATATTCTTTTTTTATTAACTGATTTTTTTTAACTTAATCACAGTGAGATACACAGTTGCAAAGTTGTTCATGATCAGGTTTCAGTCACATGATGTTCTATCATCCTTCCCTTCACCAGTGTACATTTACTACCACCAATATCCCTCCTGCCCCTACCTCTATGGCAGGTACTTCTCGGTCTCTCTGTCTGTCTCTCTCTTTCTCTCTCTCTCTCTTCTCCCTCTCTCTTTCCCTCTCTCTCTCTTTCCTTTTGGGCATTATGGTTTGTAATATAGATACTGAAAGGTATCATGTATATCCCTTTACTTGCTTTAGCAGTCAGCTCTTGTCCAGAGTGATAATTTCCAACTATTATTGTCATACTTGTCCTTTATCCTAAAAAGATATTCTTGAGCATGCTTTATAGGAAACTGTTTCCCTAATTCCAGCTAACTAGTAGTCATTCAGAGTTCTCATGACTAATCACAACAAATAGGAACAATACTTTATAACAAACATTGAAATATGATTCTTGACATTTGTAAAATTAACCATGTCAAGGATCTCCTATGCTTGATACTCCTTAACACACTTACTACTGATAGTTCTTATCCCCCTCCCAGATAGGTTTTAATTTTCAGATAAGGTAGTTCCTAAAAAATTTAGCCTAATCTTGACAAAGGAAAAAATGGGTTGAGCTGTTCTCTCACTCCTAACACCTGACATAACACTGCGTCTCGGAGCTCTATAGGTTCTTAGTCTTCTCCTGATACACAAATTGTGGGCAGTAAATTAGAATATTTCAAGCAATGATTAATCTGGGACTTGGATGTTTCATTCCAATTGGCAACTTGCATCTGACTTCCAGTCAACACAATGACATATTTACATTTTGTGTTAAGCAAAGAGTAAACTCTGGAGGGTGGGGAGGTGGATTTAGCTCAGAAAAAACTTTCCTCCCTCCCAGTACGCAGATTTACAACAGAGCTGTCTGCCAAATTAAGGTCGAGGCAGAGACAAACTGTTTAATTGGCACGTTGGAGTCACAGGAGCCACTTACTGTGAATGGCTTTGGAGACAACAGGAGTCCTCTGGTTCTGTGCCAAGGATTCAGGCTGTATTTAAACATCTCCCCTTGTAGCGTAACATTGATAATTTCTATGCTACAATGATTTTCAGTTTAACCTGCTTCTTCTTCTCAATTATTTAGAAAGAGCCTCACAGAATTCTCAAGTAAGCCTTTTCCGGCCCTCTCGCTGCCATTGTCTTTTGCTTTTCATTCTCTCACCTTCTTCCTGTGATAATCATCACAGGGGGCCTCCTCTCAGCGCCTGTCTTAGTGCAGCAATCCCAATGGTAAACCAGAGAGAAGGTTAAATTAAAAACCAGATTTATAGCATCTTGGCAGCAGGCCACTAGCTCTGTGGCACATAGCAAGAGATAGAGGCCCTGTATTCTTTTCCTGAGGCCCATGGATATAGTAAGAGTTAGAAAAGCAATTCTTCCTTGTCACTCTCTGTCAATATCACTCCTGGTGAGCCCCTCTGGCATCCCTGTCTCCTTCCAGTGATATGAGCAAACAATTGAGATATCAAACTGGTAGAGAATGTTTCTCTTGACTGCTTGGCTAAGAATGACTGGAGCCATGTCTAGTAACCTTGGGGTATTATGCATATTCTTTTATTCATTGAATTATTGACTCATTTGCTCTACCAAGAGACATGTTTATACTCAACCACCCTAAAGCAGAGTCCTTGGGATTTAAGTAAAGACAGTTTTCAGTTTTATCAGCTTTCTATTGTACTTTAACAGTGTTGCTTTGTTCAAGTGGCTTGGTCATGAGGAGCCTCAATTTTCTCCCTCTGCAAAATGGTCCTCTTGAGGGCTATAGAGAGTAGAGTGGTTAAGGTACTTGCCTTGCTGGAAGAGGACCCTAGTTTGATGTTGGCACTACATGATGACCTGAGCACCACAGTGAATAACCTCTGAGCAGAAAGCCGGGAGTAGCCCCTTAACATCTCAACAAAAGTATCTACCTTAAGGTTTCTGTATGGGCAGTATGAGATTAAAAAAATGTGTAGAAATGCTTAATAAATGGCAAAATTCTAATGTGTACAAATATTATTTTTCTCTTCTGCGGGAGACACTGTCCTACTTTGTACTTTTCACTCTAAACCTAGAAATGCATTTTACTTCTTTTTCTACCCTCCCCAAGATAAAGCATACGGCATTTTAGAAAAACTGTAGAAACCTGCTGTTTCCTATTTTGTGTGAACAATTGTGCTGTGCAAAAAGGATAAATAACCCAGAAAGCCTGCAAAAATGGAAATCTAAGGTATTGCTGGTACTATACAAGACCATCATAATTTATATATAAACCTATTGGGATTGGTGGTTTCTTGGGAGAAAGGAAAGGTGATCATTTTTTTCAGTTCTATTAGGTAAATTGCATCCCAGATACCAAAGGTTTCAATCACCTTTTATTTGGTTGGTAACACAACTGCTGGTGTTTAGGGGCTTACCCCTGGTTCTGCACTCAGGGAATCACTCCGGGACGGGCTCAGGGGACCAAATGATACACCAGGGATTGAACCCTGATAGTTTTGTGCACAGCAAGGGCCTTAACCACTGAACTATCTCTCCCTTCCCATAATTCAGTAGATTTAGGGTGGGAATCAAGATGACTGATGGGAATTTCTTTCCAAGTTCTTAGTGATGTCTATCATTCTGGACAATGGGACAGGAGAGCATGCCTAAGGATGATAAGGAAAGGATGAAGTATTCTTAAAGCAGCCTTTTTTTGTGTTAGTTTATGGCTGAGTGACAACAAAGGTACTGTAAGTGAATGTGTGATTATTTCCCAAATCTCACATTTGGGCCAGTGGAAACTGAGTTGATGCCCTCAAGTACCACAAACATGTTCAATGTGTTCTACCAGCATGTATATCTGTATGCACATCCAAAACTCAAGTAACAAATAAAAGATTAGTATTTTCTTAAAATAACAACTGTAGGATTCCTTGGTTATTTTGTAAAAAAGGGAGATAAGATCTCACTATAACTAATATCAAAACTTTTTTTATTTGTTGAAAGACCTAAAAGAGCTATGAAAGATGTGAACAGGAGAGAAGTTGCTCTGAGTCAAGTTTAAAAAAAAAAATACTTTGAAGAAATTGACTACACACTCCTGAAATTTCTATGGAATAATAAATTCCCACTGATAACTAAAGCAATCCTTGGGAAAAAGAAGATGGGAGGCATCACCTTTCCCAACTTCAAATTGTAGTACAAGGCAGTAGAAATTAAAACAGTATGGTATTGGAATAAAAACAGACCTGTGGAAATATGGAATAGAGTTGAGTATCCTGACACCCAGCCTCAAATACATTATCATTTAATCGTGGATAAAGGGGCAAAATGTATGAAATGGAGCAAGGAAAGCCTCTTTAACAAGTGGTTCTGGGAAAACTGGGCAGCTATATGTAAAAAAAATGAATTTGGACCTCTGTCTAACACCATGCACAAAAAATCAGATCAAAATGGATTACAGATTTCAATAGCAGATCTAAAATCATAAAGCACATAGAAGAAAAAAAATAGAAAAAACCCCCTCCACAACATTGAAGCTAAAGGCATTTTCAAAGATGAAACACCACTAACAAAGCAATTAAAAGCAAAGATAAACATATGGGACTACATGAAACTAAAAAAGCTTCTGCACCTCAAAAGAAACAGTGACCTTGTGTGTGCTTTTTCTGCTTACTTGTGGTTTTGGTTTGGGGGCCACACCTAACCCTAACAGTGCTTGGAGAATATCTCTGGTTCTGTATTCAGGGATCAATCAATAGATCTTGTGGAATGTTGCGTAGTACCAGGGATCGACAGAGGCTAGACATGTGTCAGGCAAATGTTTTAACCACTGGATTATCTCTCTTGTCCCAGAGATATTTTCAAATATGTGTAGATTCCTCAAAAAAAGACATGTTCCCAAATGTCCATATACAAAGTGTTGCAATTACAAGAGACAAATGTAATCCATACAATCAGCCAAGATGAACATGAGAACAAATCTTTCCTGTCCTCCTCCCTGAGGCTCTGTACTATCTGCATGACTACAATGCTGTGGAAAAATAAGTATGTTTTTTTATTCAGATGAATTAAAAGATTCAAAAATATATTTGAACATGAAAAAAAAAGAAACAGTGACCAAGATACAAACACAGTCCACAGAGTGAGAAAGAATAATCACCCAATAATCATCTGCTAAGGGGTTAATATCCAGGATATATCTGGCACTGGTAGAACTTTTACAAGAAGAAAACAGCCAACCCCATCAAAAAATGGGGAGAAGAAATGAACAGACATTTCGACAAGGAAGAAATTCGAAAGACCAAAAGACATATGAAAAAAAATGTTCATGATCACTAATCATCAGAGAGATGCAAATCAAAACAACAATGAGATATGACCTCACACCACAGAGACTGGTGCATATCCAAAAGAGCAAGGACAACAAGTGCTGGCCCACGCACAGCATAGGGGACAATTCCCATCATCCATTGTTGGTGGGAATGTCAACTGGCACAGTCTTTTGGAAATAATATGGACATTCTTCCAAATACTAGAAATTGAGCTCCCCGTTTGACCCAGCCATACCACTCCTGGGAATACAACCTGGGAGGTCAAAATCAAACAGCAGAAACACTATCTGCACTTTTTATTTTCATAGCAGCACTATTCACAATAGCCAGAATCTGGAAACAACCAGAATGTCCAAGAACTGATGACTGGATAAAGATACTGTGGTACATCTACACAATGGAATACTATGCAACTGTTAGGAAAAACAAGGTTATGAAATTTGCCTATAAATGGATGGACATGGAGAGGATCATGCTGAGTGAAATTAGCCAGAGGGGAAAAGGATAGATATAGAATGCCTGCATTTATAAGCAGAATATAAAAAAAAATAGCATGCTACCAATATCCAAGGTCAGACAAAACATGAATCAAGAGGTCTTGTCAGTGGGTAGAACCTAATGCAAATGTGTGGAAGTCAGAGGTTTGGCAAAACAGAGAAAGGAACAGTGTACTAATAATTATTATAAATGAAAATACTAGAGTAGAACTGAACATTGAAAATAGGCAAAAGGATATACATGACAATCTCTAATTGTATTTATTCCAATCCACAGTGTGTAAAGAAGGGAAAGAGAGAGAGAGAGAGAGAGAGAGAGAGAGAGAGAGAGAGAAAGAAAATTGCCTGCCATAGACACAGGCTGAGGGAGGGGAATCATGGGATATTGGTGGAGGGAAATGGGCACTGATGGAGGGGTGGGTGCTGGAACACTGTATGACTGAAATCCAAATATGAACATTTTTGTAACTATATTTCACAGTATTAAATTTTTTAAATGCTTTGCAAAGGTGATTATTGTCAATAAATTTAATAACATGGAACAAAAATGGAAATAGATGGAATTTTTAAAAATTATAGACACATTTGAAGTTGATAATATAATATAGCAGAGAAACTTTGTATTAAACACATTTTGATTTTGAAAAAATTAAGGTTCTAAAATATAAAACATTGTAAAAAATCCAGTGTGCTTAAAACTAACATTAATGTAAGTTCCTGTGTGATTTGTAATTTATTTACAGTATAAAACACATAAGCATTTTGGGAAAAACACTGTCTTCCAATCTTTCCAGCTATTTATAGGGAAGTGGAAAATAATGATTTTGCCCCCAGAGTGACACCTTCACTCTACCCAATGGGTCAAGAATGTGCACCTGATATAGGGTACTGTGGTGCGGTGGGCAGTGTGTCCCAGTGGTCTGCCTTCCTGTAGGGTACTTTTTAGGGGGGAACATGGTAGAGAAGGGAGGGAGGGCAGTTAAAGGGGCTGTGAGGGGCACAGTGTCAGAGACTCCTGCCCCAGAGCATGGCAACTAGACTCACCAGTAAGCAGAGTCACTCCTATATTTTATAGGACACAACAGGAAAACATTTTCCTTCCTTTTAACTAAAGACTCACTGTCAGGGAACTCCTGAGTTCCCTGACAATATCAGGGAGAGAGAGTAGAATTCCCTTCTACCTCAAGGACAGGCGACAAGTGGATGGATGAAATTCACAAATCCAGCAAAGTTCCAAAAAGCTTTACTTAAACAAATTCTGGTAATATAATACAAGGTCAGGAAAACCCCACATTTCCAATTCCTAGCCAGACGAAGGCCACAGGCTCAGGTCAGGATTCTAAGCCAAGATCGACACCAAAACCAGACCATGTGCTCAGGTTGGGGACCAGATCCAAGTTAGAAGGCAGGCAGGCAGGCAGGCAGGCAGAGAGAGACAGATAGACAGACAGACACACAGACACACAGACACACAGGCGGACAGACACAGACAGACAGACACAGACAGACAGACAGGCAGACATACAGACAGACGGACAGACACAGACAGACAGACAGACACAGGCAGACAGACAGACGGGCAGACACAGACAGACAGATAGACAGAGACACAGAGACAGAGAGACAGATAAGACAGCGAGAGAGCTGTTTCTTCTTCTTCACATCTTTTGTATCTCTTTCCCCTGGCCCAGCACAGGGTCCTGGTTACAGTGAGGGCCAAGAAACCCAGCACATTAAATGCAAATCTCTAGGGTTCAGCTCACCTGCCCAGCCCCTTACAAATGCTAATTTGCCAGGGCCGGATCTAGGATTTAACCTTTCAATCTCCCATAAAGAAATTTAGATGGCTAGAGGACACCTGAGACGAAATGTAACTCAGGATTTAATTTATGGAGAATAGCATAATTTTCTTACCTGGAGGTCAGCTCCATGAGTTGCTTCCACATGGGGCGGCCGAGCAGCACAGCTGTGAGTCTGAAGTGGATGGGTCTGGATCTCTTCTGGGGTTGCAAATTAGCTGAGTCTGGTGTGGGTGGGTCTCTCTCTTCCAGGGCAACTGGCATGCAGGCGGAGGAAAGGGCAGGGCCCAAAACTCCATTCCTAGTCCGGCCAACATGGTCTCTCCCCTGCTCATGGCCGGACTCGGGTGGAGTTTTGGGCCCTGCCCTTTTCCTCCGCCTCCATGCCAGCTGCCCCGAAGAGAGAGACCCACTCACGCCAGACTCAGCTAATTTGCAACCCCCGAAGAGATCCAGACCCATCCACTTCAGACTCACAGCTGTGCTGCTCGGCTGGCCCCATGTGGAAGCATCCCATGGAGCTGACCTCCTGGTAAGGGGCTCGGTCATCCCCTGGCAGAGTCCAACATTGCTCCAAGGGTTTGCTCTCATGAGCCGAGGAGAGACCATGCTGGCCGGACTCAGAGTGGAGTTTTGGGCCCTGCCATTTCCTCCACCTCCATGCCAGTTGCCCCAGAAGAGAGAGAACCTATCCACGCCAGACCCACAGATTCCTTGGTGTGTGGCCACTTTGCGGCCAGCGATATATTTATAGGATACTATATTTAGCATAAGGTTCTTCCCAAGTTCTTTCACATTTATACATAGTAAACAGTTCTAGACATGTTTTGACTGATACCAGTAAGCCTGGAAGAAGCCAGAGCAAACCACACATATTGCAGTTAGTCATTCTCAACATCCAGACTCCATAGTTCCTCAGAGCTCCATCCAAGATAAAACCTGTTCTTCCCCTTTACGTTTCATCAGTAAATGCTCGTATTGAGAGCCTTCTACTGAGACTATACCACCTACATGGTAAGCCTGGCAAGCTATCCGTGTTTTATTTACTTTTTATGCCAAAGACTAGTAATCATTATGGACCTCAGTTCCATAACCTGAAGAATGGTTTCGGGGCTTCTCCTGTCCCTGGAGCAAGTAGATACCCTTGGTTGCACTTGCTTGTGACAGGACTAATGGAGATATTACTAGTGCCCACTTGAGCAAATCGATGAACAATGGGAAGACAGTGATATAGTGATGATGTAGGCAGGCAGACAGGGGGGGGCACCACATGGCAATAAATTCCTGAAGAAGAGATCCAGAGCCACACCTGACTGAAAGCCCGAAACCAAACTTGATAAGACCACTATCAACAACAGACCCTGGGGGAAGGGAAGGCCAAAAGGAATGTGTAAATCTCCTGAGGGAGATGAATCAACTTCCCGCCCAGGACCCAGCTCAAGGAAGACCCCAGGACATTCCAGTCAAAGAAGACCACTCCCAAAGTCTACTCCCTTGGCAGCGGGGCCCTAGCAACCGAGGTTGAAGCCCCATATGGGAGTAACTTGGGGAGAAATCTAAAAGCCGTCCTGACCAAAGGGCGGCGCCTATGCTGCCTGGGCTCACATGTTGCATCGCGCTGCTGCCTGGGCTCACATGTTGCATCGCGCTATGCTGCCTGGTACACATGTTGCCTGCGTGCACATGCTGCCCTGAGCACGTGTGTTGCCGCATCTCCCCTCTTGAGATGTGTACTCTCTCTTTTACTCGCTCTCCGCCTTTGGAGCAGCCCGCGTTCTCCCTTGTAGCGTTACTCTTTCCTTTCTCTCCCTCCCCCTCACCTAAAAACCTCCTCAATAAAACCTATTTTACTTCACTGCTTCGTCGACTCCTGAAAATTCTTTTCTGCGAGGAAGACAAGAACCTTGAGGCAGACCTGGGTAAGGCCTAGGACTGACTCTCCCTTCCTGCAAAGAGCAATTCCTCGCTCCAGCCTGAGTCCGTGGCTCCCGAGAAACCTCGGGTGGTGGGGATTAACTCCCGTGCCTAGAGATCAAGCGGACATCAGGGTGGCTTGACGGCCACCTCGTGGGGCTGGTGGGGCTCCAGGCCCACGCCGTGCAGGGGCTCATCGCAGACTTTATCAGTCCTTAGCCTGCCCAGCGGGTCCCGGTGGCAGAGGCGGCTGGGGGAGAAGCGACCATCTCTCTCTCCCTTCCTGCCTCACATAAGTCACCCGTGGGGTCCACCTGCAACATTTATACAGCATAATTTTCTTTACCATGAATATATATTGCCAGATATTTTCTTCAAACATCCATGAATTCCTATTCTTCACTTCAGAATAGTTCTGGTTGCTCTGCCTTTTGAATTACTGAGAGTTATGCTCTCAAGAAGGCAAGCTGTATTCCTCTTTGATCTAGCAGTATTATTTCTTTCTTTAATATTTTATTATACCACTACGAGATATACAATTACAAAGATGTTCATGTTTGGGTTTTGGTCATACTGTGTTCCAGCACCCATCCCTACACCAGTGCCCATTTCCCATCATCAATGTCCCCAATTTTCTCTCCTCCCCTAGCCTGCCTCTATGGGGGGTTCTTTGTCTCTTTACTCTTTTCTCTTTCTCTCTCTTTTACTCTCTTCCTTCTCTTACACATCTTGTATTGCAATACATACATTTAGAGGTTTTATGTATATATTTTTGCTTATATTCAATGCTCAGTTCTAGGCTGGTATTATCACTTTCGACAATTATTAGCACATTGTTCCCATTTCTGTCTTACGTAACTTCTGAATCCCACATGTTTGTGGTAGATTCCACCTTTAGCAGGGCTATTTCATTTAAAGGAGGATCCAAATGCAGCCAGCCAGGGAATTCCTGGTAAAATTATCCAGTACTATGTAGAAGACCCGTGGAAGTTGAGAGGATACACTTTGACCAGTTAACATAGAATTCATGATAAGAATATTCTGTCATTCAGAAAGTCACAGATTCAAACTGTCTTCCTGCCCCCAATCTGCCAGTGCAAGTTGTAAGAGGGAGCTTCAGGCAAAAAGCAGCTGATTCTTAATGTGAGGCTCTGGGATAGCTGGGGCCTAGGGTTCATTAAGGTGTGTCCTCCAACAACGTACCTTTCTCATTTTCCCTCTGTGTCACTCCCATTTCATTCCTGGCTCCAAACACAAGATGTGGATTTTGAAACAAAGAGTAGATGTTGAAGCAGTTACTTCTCTGAGCTGAGTATCCTCATCTGTACTATAAAGATTAGAAATATACCCTATACCCTTTGAGGTCATTACTTTAATTCACTTGCATTAAATGATGTGAGATCTGAAAGTAGGCTACTCCATTCATGGTGCATTATAGGTACATGGTTGGTTGTATTTGTATTCTGTGTAGTTTTAATTTTAAAACCAGAATGGGTGTCTACAGAATATTCTGCAGACCATATGTGACTTTGCTTTTGTTTCCTTTTTTGTGTGTAGAAAGGCTCTGGCTGTTGATTTATTTATTTCTGGGACAAAAGGACTCAGTACAAATATGTCTGGGCCATTTCCATAAATCTCTGTTTTCTTTAATCTCTGTTCAGAATTTATTACTGAGTATTCAGTTATGATTCTACATTCTTTAAACTTGGATTTTTTGAAAATTGTGATAGTTTAAGAATAAACAATTATGGTAAAAAGTTATTGTTTTATACTTACTGCACATTTGTTACTCTTCTAAATCTCACCATCAATGTCCCCTGTTTCCCTCCCCCTTCACCCTGCTGCTTCCTCCCTCTAATACAGACACTTTTCTTCCCTCACTAACTTTTTGATTATCATTCCTCTACTTTAACTTTAATAGTCACAAGATCTTTTTCCCTTCAATATACACATAATACTTTTTCTTCCTACTGTGCTGAAGTCACAATATGTTTTCTTGTTCTGTTTATATACTCTTGCTACAGAAGAAAGCAATCATTGTTTTTCAAATATGAAAGAAATACAAGATCCAGGAACAAGTCCTGCCAGCTCTCACTCCTGGATATTTCTAGAATCAGATCTCTTCTGACGAATTCCAGTCAAATTTGCTTAAACCACTGAGTCATGCCATCATGTCTTGCCTGGAGGTCGTAATAACTACTATGGCTTCCCTGTTTTCTTGCTTGCCTCTCCCAGCTCATCTTTCATACAACAGCCTGATATGCCCATGTGTAAACCAGATGTTCACATTTCTCTAATAAAACCCTTCAGCGCCCAACCATCACCTTTAAAATGCGTATTTCCAACCAGGTTTAAGACACCTTGCCAGATTACAGTTCCCACCTACTCTCATCTCCTTTTTACTGCTTCTCTTGGTGTTAGGGTTTCTCTAGAGAGACCAAACAAATAGAATATGTGTCTATTAGCAAGGGATTTATTATTATATGGAACTGACCTACAAAAATTTGGAGACTGGTAAGCCTAAAATAAGTAGGAAGAGCAGGAAGACTGGCCACAAGAGAACTAATGTTCTGAGTCCTGTCCAAAGAGCATCAATTCTAGAAACCAGAAGAGTTGAAGTTACAGGTAAAGGTAGTTGTGGCAGGAATCTTTTGTTCAGTGGAGTCTTGTCTATAGCTCTTTAGTTGGTCTTTAGTTGATTGGTTGATCCCTCACATTATGCAGGACAATGAACTTTACCATAAATAGGCCTGAATCTTAACCTCATACAAAGAACCTTGACAGAAGCATGCAAAATAGTGCATGGCAAACTCTCTGGATACCCGGGTCCTAGTCACATACCCTCTCTGAGTACTCTGGTGCCTAGTCACATTGACACATACAATTCTAGTTATATGTTAAAACTTAGTCAAGTCTATGTTTGTCTCTAAGTCATTGTCAGTGTTTTTCTTATACATAGGATTTTATTCAACTCTTTCTAGAATGCAAGCTCCTCCTGGAAAAAGATTCTACTTTCTCTATTTTGGGGATCTCTTTTGGTGATCACACATGGTGGTGCTCAGGGCCTACTGTTGGTTCTATACTTAGGAGTCAGAGCAATAGCATAGTGGGTTAGTTGTTTGCTTTGCATGCGGCTGATCCCAGTTCCATCCCCAGCATCCCATGTGGTTTCCTGAGTACTGAGTAATTTGAGTGCAGAGCCAGGAGTAAGCCCTGAGCATTGCTAAGTGTGACCCAAAATAGTAAAATTAAAAATCTGGGGCCCACAGTGATAGTCCTGCGGGTAGGGCATTTGCCTTGCAGGCGGCCAGCCTGTGCCAGCCTGGGTTCGATCCCGGCATCCCATATGGTCTCCTGAGCACCACCAGGAGTAATTCCTGAGTGCAGAGCCAGGAGTAACCCCTGAGTGTCACCAGGTGTGACCCAAAAAGCAAAAAAAAATTCTACTTGTGGGTTTTGGGGGACCATATGGGAAGCCAAGAATTGAACCCAGGTTGGCCATACAAAGGCAAACACTTTGCATAGACTCTGGCTCTATACTCTCTTATTAACTGATTTTACCCAAAGCAGGGAAACATACCTTCCATCTGCAAATAGGCAAAACTTGAATAATTAAAGAGTAAATAGGGGTTTAAGTAATCTTCATAGAACATAGTAGACATCAGAAAACCTAGGAAATCACGTGGAATATAGGTAATGATTGAAATTAGTGAAATGCCACCTTTATCAAAATGTTCTAAGCTGTCACCAGAGCAGCCCAACCGTAGCCCCAAATCTGCACACGCCAAGTCAATTTGCTTTAGTAACATAGGTTGGGATATTACATTTCAATGATCTCGTTGCCTGAAGCATTCCCTCCTGTTTGAGTTGCACAGTTGTCTCCATTCATATTAATTTGTTAAGGGATCTCTTTTCTGCCTTCTTGAAAGGCCTGGAGACCTGACTCTATGAATTCAAAGAACTTCAGATGTGGAGAGTCACCCTTACCATCATCAGATCCAATTCTTTTTTTACAAGTCAAGGATCTGAGACCCACAGAGTGAAAGATCTCTGTGCAAGATTTAACAATTAATCAAAACACTCCAGAAATGAAGTCCCTTTAATTTAGCAATCTACTGAACAGAATAGACAGATTTTAATGGAAGAAATTTTGTACCCTTGAGTACTGAGTGACAGATATGAGAAAAAATCACATTTTTAGATTTTGTACAATCTGAAATTCATAGAACAGAATGTGTGTTCATTGATATGTGTATATGGAGGTGATGAGTGACTCTTAGGGTTTGGCTGGAAAGTAATATATTTTCTTTCTCTCCAGTCTAAATGCAACTCAATAAAATATACAGATCAAGAGATGAATGTTAAAAGAACATTTGCTTTATTACTAATAACACTGATTGGAAAATACTATTTCTAATGCAGTCACAAGACTTCCTAATACTTCTGTTTTTATAAACTGTGGGACACCTCTCCACCTGCAAAAAAAAAAATGTTCAACCCAAGAAGACAGCCTCACAGAAGAGAGACATATCCAAGATCATTATATATTACCTGTCCAGGACAGACATGGTACAAAAAAAGATTGCATATTGACTGCTTGCAAACATTGGATAAATTACCTCTATCCAGGACCCAAATATGGATGGTCATTTGGCATATCTATGCTGTGGAATCCAGTATATTACTTTTCCTATATGGGAAAGAAAGAAGTGACTGCAGCAGTGACTTTTAGAATTCATCAAATCTTTGCAGAAGGGAGGTGGGCTGTAAAACTAATATAAAACACTCTGCCATTGCTAAATTGGGAGAGCAAGGCTGGGGTCCAGTATGGATTAGTAGGAATGACTTTTGGCCTTCCCCTTAGGAGCAGAGTTCTTGGAGACCAAGACCATTTTCTCACAATAAAGACACCATGTATCTGTTAGAGTCTACCCTTCATTGCATAAACCTAAAACATCAGGGCTTATTTCCCCTTGACTTAGAAGAATTTCACATGCTCAAGCAATGCATATAGAGTAGCAGTTTCCAAAACTTGGAAAGTGAGGATTTCAACTGATGCACACATTTTCATCATTTGCATCATTTTCAAACCCTTTCAGAATTTCTTAAAGGAGGACAAGAGTTTTGGTAAAATATGTGAATTCTAATTTCATAACTTCACTCATTATGGAGAAAATTATTTCCCCTCAATAGGTTCCAGTGGTCTTATTCACAAAATTTAGATGGCAGTGTTTTAGGGAGGCTTCCATGAAATAATGCATGTTGAATAGTCGTGTGTGTGTCAGGAATATTAAAAAAAATTCCACAATCGGGTGTCTATGAGTTGTTCACTTGCTATTTGTGAGACATTTGCACACAGAGGGTTCCATGCAGGGCTTAATGCTCTGTGGTTGCTGTACTAAAATTATTTGTCACTTTTTCAGGTCTGCATTTTCTTTTTACATTGAGCTCAGCAAATTATGTAGTTGGTCACAATTACACAGTTATCTGGAAAGAATTTGAGTGCAAGTTACCTGGAAAGAAGGAAGTAATGAAAAATGAGACAGAAAAACTTGGCAATTAGTAGGTTAAAAACTGCTCACATTGGTGGGAATGTCGACTTGTACAACCTTTCTGGAAAACAACATGGACAGTCCTCCAAAGACTAGAAATTGAGCTCCCTTTTGACCCAGTCATACCACTCCTGGGAATATACCCTGGGAAGCCAAAAACACACAGCGGAAACTCAATCCGCACTTTTATTTTCATAGCAGCACTATTCACGATAGCCAGAACCTGGAAACAACCAATATACCCGAGAACTGATGACTGAATAAAGAAACTGTGGTACATCTACACAATGGAATACTATGCAGCTGTTAGGAAAAATGAAGTTATGAAATTTGCCTATAAATGGATGGACATGGAAAGGATCATGTTGAGTGAAATTACTCAGAAGGAAAGAGAGAGAGATAGAATGACTGCATTTATTTGCATGACATAAATATATATTATATAAATATATATATACATATATATACATATTATGACACCAAAATCCAGTGTCAGGCGAAACGTGGATCAGGAGGTCTTACCAAAAGTGGAAATTACCGCAAACATGTGGGAGTCAGAGGTTAGGTAAGACAGAAAAGGGAACATGTGTGAATAAATGTTAAAAGGGTTAATACCAACCTAGAACTGAGCATTAAATACAGGCAAAAAAAAATGCACATGATGGCCTCTAAGTGTATGTAGTACAACCCACAATGTGTAAGAGATGAAAAGAGAGAGTGGGAGAGAGAAAAGAGATAAAGAACCTGCCATTTAGGCAGGTTATGGGGGGAGGGAATTGGGGACATTGGTGATGGGAATGGGCACTGGTGGAGGCGGGGTGCTGGAACACTATGTGATCGAAACCTCTAAACATGAACAACATTGTAATTGTATATCTCACGGTGGTATAATAAAAATTTAATAAAAAACTGCTCACATTATCCTGTGTTTCCATAAAACATTAAGATAATCATTAACTACTCATTTCCCTACAGGAATATTTCAACAAAAAAATGGGATTGGGCAGGGTAGAGGTGAGTACATAAGTCAAAAGTAGCATGAGCTTCTAACAGAAAATTTAGACAGTTTTATCATCATGCTTAAAAATTATCCAGTACAAGAGACAAAAATCAAGAAATGTTTTTGAATAGATAAATCAAGAATACAGTACAAAGAAAATCAACGAAATTGTAGAAGATTCTGATTGAAATATCAATGCCGTTTTTTAAAATAGAGAATGCTCCAGAATTTATCCATGCAAGCAGAAAAGCAAATTTTATAACTTGACACATTCAGTTTTTCAGTGTTTCAGAGAAATTTGAAATGCATTGATACCTCATCAAATATGCTGGCAATCTAAAAATCTCAAGATTGTAGTAGGCTCTTTATAAATTCTTGGTAATTAATTAATCACAGCACCCAGTTGAAGAGGTATTTAACAAAGCCTATAACTTACTGAAAGACTTTTTCTACTGTTCTCTATTCTACCTTCTGAAGTATCATAGAACAGCCTCCACTGACAGGCCCCATTTCCAAGGATTGTCCTCCTTCCTCCCGATCTGTGATATGTTTTCAGATTGTGCCTCTTTTTTTTGGTCATGTGGCATAGTTTCTACATTCTGCATTACCCTAGCTATTTCATCTCAGTTGAATATGCCCTGTGAGATATAGTGCTTGATCCTCAAATAGTTCTCTTGATAGATAGGCTAATGAGATCAGAATACAGTAGGTGACAAACATCTGCTTCTGTGGCCTCATATTACATTTTTTCATCTGATGCCTATCTTGCCATGTTGGAAATATTGGATTATCTATCAAGTAACACCTAGAGATTGGAGATTTTTCATGAAATTCAATCAAAAATGAGCTTCATGGGATCTGTGAGCCCTGCCTTTGAATGTCTGTATACACAACAGGAAGAGAGAGGGCTCACAATTTTTATTAAATATTCAAAGGGTACTATGTGTTGACCCCCTAAACAAAAAAAATTCAAATTAGAAATATGGAAAAGTTTTCCTGTGCAAAATAGTTTTTCGAATTTGATTATAGAGAATTATTTTCTTACATTCACATTAAATACTTCAAACATTTTTTGACTTATATATTTGCAAAATTTCCCATTCTCTTCTATGAAGGGCTAAAGCAGTGTGTCTGAACATGTGTGAGTGTGTGTGTGTGTGTATGTATGTATGTGTGTTATTAAAAGCATACCTTGTAAGCATCCTATAGACTTTTAGTTTTGGTTTGTTAAAATGGGTGAAGGGGTAAGATGCAAGAAAAGAAATACAAAGGACTCAAGTTTTTATAATTTTAATGATGGATTCCACAGCTCATCAGAGCTCCACCCAAGAGAAAAGCCGATCTCAAGCCCTGCTTGTCAGAGTCCCACCTTACAGCGAAGTCTATTTCAAGTCCAAGTATGCTTGAACCAGAGACACAGATATTCAGGGCAGAGCTGCTATCAGCTCTCCCTGTGTTCAGCTGATCATGAGGCATCCGGGAGGGAAGATGGGTTCTAGCCCTGGCCCATCATCTCAATAAAGCCTCACAAGAAACTAGAGGAACCCTGCACCATGAGGGCAGCCATTTTCAACATCCAGACTCCAGAGCTCGCCAGAGCTCCAACCAAGAGAAAAGCCAATCTCTCCCCCATTGTGCACGGCTACTTTGTGGCTATGTGGTTCATCAGTAAATGCACAAACTGAGAGCCTACCTACTACCAAGAGTATTCCATCACACTGCATAGCCCTGCAAGCTACCCATGTCATATTTTATGTTCCAAAACAGTAACAATTATAGACCTCATTCCCATGATCTAGAGTGAGCAGATGTGCTTGGGCTATACTAGCATGTGACAGGGACCTATGGAGATGTTACTAGTGCCAGCGCAAGCAAATCAGTGAACGAGAAGACAGTGATACAGTGAGATGGTTTATAGTTGTGATGTTCAGACTTGAGTAGTATATATCAAGATTTTGCATAGTATTTTATTTGAATCACAAATTCTAGAATTTTGCTTCTAATTAAATAATACTAAATCAGAAATAAAATTAAATTTTCTAGGATCCATAAAAGAGGCCTTTAGTGCACAACCTAAGGGGTCCTGGTGAGTTATAGAGCTATTAGAGTAGAAATAGATAGTAGAGTATTAGAGATACAGCCTGTAAGACACCAGCTCTGTAGGGCATTTGCCTTGCATGCAGCCAACCAAGGTTTGATCCCTGGCATCCCCTATGGTCCCCTGAGCACTGCCAGGAGTAATTCCTGAACAAAGAGTCAGGAGTAACCCCTGAGCATCGATGAGTGTGACCCAAAATGCAAAAAAAAAAAAAAAAAAAAAAGACACCCGCTCTGACAGCAACCAACCCAGGCTTGGTTCTCAGCACTGCGTACTGTCCCCATACACCTCCAGGCAGAATCTCTGGAGTCACTAAGCACTACTAAGCATGACTCCCAAGCAAAATATTAATCAATAAAAATTAAACAATAATCAATATCGCTCTTTCCTAACCAGGTTATACTCTCTTTGAAAATAAAGAAAGAAGTACTGAAATTAGAATGTCGCTTTTATAATGATAGACATTTAGGTAAAAGATTAAACTTCAGATTAACTAAATAGGAACTATAGCTAGAAATTAAGCCAAGACTTCACCATCCAATCCCAAGTAGCAGAGAATTTAAGCTGGACTTTGCTCACAGGAACATAGTTCCTGAGGAAACAAAGAATGTGGGCAGGTTTCATCTCAGAGAGCCAAGTCAGTTTGCCCCGACCAGCCCTATTTTCTTTCCAGCCAACTATTGTTGGCCCCATTTCCCAGGGGCAGAATGTAAGAACAGAGAAAATTGGAAAGTGACAAGGGGAAAAATCCTTTTTACAGAGTCAGGGATTGGATAAAACAAACAGGGATTCCCTTTTTATAGTAACATCCAAAGGCAACTGACTCCTATAGGTTCAGGGAAAATATATTTGAGATACTACAAAAGCAGGGGACCAACAAAAGGAAAGAGAAGTGCAAGCTTTCACTTGAGAAAGTCTCCTGGTTTCATGTTAGGTCATCGCATAATTCTGGAGTAATGGTGAATGCTGGTTAATCCTTCTTGTCATACAGAAGTCAGTTAAGAAAATTCTGTTTTCTGCTGAGCCTGCAGTATCTTGCCCTTGTTTGTGCATGGCTTAAGTGTTTAATCTTGATGTGATTTTAGCAAATCACTAAATTCTGAGGAATGCTAGGGAACAATTTCTCTGCTGGTCAATGGAAAATTTACTTTTCTAAACATTCTTGTAATTTTGGTTTGCTTTATAGCAAAAGACTATGATTTTTTAATAATGAGCATCAGTGACACAACAAAGATATTAATATAAAGTTTAGACTCTTCAAATTCTAAAGACATTTGGAAAGTATAATTATAAATCACAAAATATAATATATATTTTGGAAGGGTTGAAAACCAAAAAATTGGAATGAAGTTATAGTTTAGTAGTAGGCTACATTCCTCAGATATATTAATTCCTGAGTTCAGCACCTCTTAAGGCAAAAAATAAATAAATAAAGATAAACTATCTCTAATAAACTTAGTGAAATAAAATTAGATATTTATGTAAAATATTTTGTCCTGCTGCATGGAGCAGCATCTAGGAAGTTTTAAATATAACCTTGGTGTGTGACTGTTAAAAAAATATGTAATTGTCTTTGCAAAAATTTTAATTAGGGAGCTAAGTAATTATTTTAAAATGTGATTCTTATTTTAAACATGTCAACCCTGGAGGTAGAAAACATGCATATTCATCACAAGTTTTTTTTGTTAATTGTGTTCTGATTTATATCTTCTGATTCAATTTGGGTGTTTTCTCTGAACTCAATTACTTTTCAAGATAGGAAAAGCACGATTGGTCCTTTTTTTGGAATGTGGGGATTGTTTTGTTTTTCATGATATGAAGTGAGGTCTTCTAGTCTATACACAGGACTCTTTACCCTCCCTTTCCTACTTCCTCAGTTTGGGGAATGCTTTGTGATTCCATGTTATTTTTTTTTCCTTTGGTTTTGCAGAGAAGTAATTTTGTAAAGCAATTTTTACAATCCCTAGAATGATTTTTTTTATGACACATTTCTAAGAATGATCTGAGAGGTTGAACTTGAGACTGAGAAGTCTTCTAGCTATTTACATAAGTGTTTAAGTATTATTGCCTTAGTTTTGCAAGGTGAAACCTAGTTCATAAATATATAAATCATATGGATCCATAGAAAACATTGCTCTCCATGGTCCCAGGGAAATATGATCTAGTTGCCATATTCTTAATTTAATTTTTGCTTTTTTTAAGGTCACATCAGGAATTATTCATGGGTTATTCCTAACTCTGCACTCAGAAATTGTCCCTGGTGTTGCTCGAGGGACCATATGGGATGCTGGGAATCAACCTGGTAGGACACATGCAAGGCAAATGCCCTACCTGCTGAACTATCCTTCCAGCCCCATATTCTTCATTTTGTATAGTTATATTGTGATCAGATGCAGTAATTTTTTCAAATTATTGATCACGAGCCATTACTTTGGTGTTAAATCAATTTACTCTCAACCAGAATCTTTACAATAAATAGAACATGAAAAAATAGGAAAGATGACAGATTTTATTGCCCATGATGCCCATAAAGATTGTCTAAAAACTTTGTTGAACTATTACATAGTTGCTAGCTTGCCATACGAAATGTTTTTCTTATTGTAGGATCTTGGTAGTTCCATTTATTTAAAACAAACAAGGCAAAAAAAAGTCAAGGAACAAAGATTGTTGATGTCTTATGAAGGTTGGGAGAATTGGATAACACCTTGCAATTACATGGGCTACTCAAAGACATGTTCGGAAACCATATACTACCAGAGATTAAACTGAAACTAAGCCTCCTGCATACAAGGCACACATAGTCCTACTGAGTCTCTGTGTTGGGACGAGATCTTTAATCTCCTAAAGGTCAGTTATGACCATCCTTATTATCATTGTGTTTGGCCAGGATGACTGTTTGACATTATTGACTATATTCTCAAATTTATTTTTCCACTGTCCCTTTGCCATCATAAATGTAGCTGCTTTTATATTTTTTCTGACATCTTCTGTCACTTGCACGGGTGAAGGGGCAGAAAGGGCTTTTCCAGTGGTGATGGGGTTACTACAAAGCTTTTAAAAAAAGCGCTTTGACATGATTTCTGGTATTTGCGGTTCCTTGCTTATACCATGTTCTCAAGGATCAACAGAAACCAGCTATTTCACAGTAGTCTAGGTATTAAGATTTGGTGTTTCTGATTCCTTTTCACTATAATGGTCACAAAATGCCATCTAAAATAGGTTGATGCTTTAATGAAAAAGTTTTGAGGAATGAATTGAAAACACTCATCTTTAAGTTTGCGTCCTTTGTTTTTTGTGTCTTTTGGGAGGTCATGCCCTCCATGTTAAGTGCTCCTTAGCACCTCTTCAGAAAAGAACCACTGTGGAATTGTCTTAGCACATCGCATTCACTAGTTCTATAATTTGAGCATGTTTTTGCCTGTACCGATTTCCTGAAATCCATTGTTGGTCTCTGGAGTTACTAAACTCAGATGCAGTGACACAAACTTTTCTAGACTTCCAAAGCTCTACATTCCATCTTTTTTTTTCTGGAAGCAGATCTATATCCCCACACCCTTGCTTGATCCCATTAAAATTAGTTAGAGTTAGTTCATTCTTGCAAACCAGTTGGATCTTTTGGCAATTTAATTCTGCCCTGATTTCCAAATGTAAAGCTAAGTCATATTTTTTAAAATTTTTTTTTATTTTACAATTACAAAGATATACAATTAAAAGTTCATATTTAGGTTTTGGTCATACAGTGTTCCAGCACCCATCCCGCCACCAGTGCCCATCTCCCACCACCAACGTCCCTGGTTCCCTCCCCCTCCTCCAGGACAAAATGGGGGAGGGGGGAGGGAACCATCCCACAGACAAAATGGCACAGGAGGTGGGTGTGGGTCAAAGTGTAGACTGCACCGAGGCAAGAGTGGGGGAAGCTGGGATGGGGCCAGGTGCGGTGCTGTGTCCACACTCACTTCAGAAGTTGGAGATTCCAAAGAAGAGAACAAGTGGGGAGAGGGAAAATGAGGAAGAGGGCTTGGCCCGATGGCAGGGGCCTGGTGGGCAGGGAGGAAGATGGGGCAAATGAGGGAGGCTCAGAGCTGGGCCTCGCCCTCCCCTCCAGGCTTCTTCAGATAGTCGCCACCACCCCTGCCATCCGTGGAGATTTCCCGGAAAAGCGGAAAACCTGCCTCCCCATGGCAGGTTCTTTATTTCTTTTCATTTCTCTCTCTTTCTCTTTTCCTTTCCCTCCAGACTATGGATTACAGAACATACATTAAAGGGTTGTCATGTGCATTTTTTTGCCTCTATTTAATGTTCAGTTCTAGGTTGGCATTAGTACCCTCGACAATTGTTAGCACACTGTTCCATTTTCTGTCTTACCTAGCCTCATTCTTGCAAACCAGTTGGATCTTTTGGCAATTTAATTCTGCCCTGATTTCCAAATGTAAAAGCTAAGTCATATTTTAAGAAAGACTTTTCCTAAAGTTATGGGGAATTATAGTCTCCATCATTGATGCTCATGTTAGCAAGTTTAGTTGAGGTGAGGGTCAAATCATTGCTCAGGTCAAAAAACAGCTTATAATCAAGACCAGTTTTATAATACCTAAGTACTTCTGGTTAAAATTTATGTCTCCAAGTATGCCCAAGAAATAAAAATATCTTTAAGCAGAGCCAGAACTCGAGTTTTAATTTATTTGGCATTGTATACAACTGGAAGATTATAGATTTTCAATAAGTACTTTACTATTCATAGATTTATGGAAATAATTGATAAAGTGTTCCACATGAATTTTGGAAAAGAAAATGCTCTAGGAATGCAGAAGCCACTGCCCTACAGAAACATAGAGCATCTGGAAAGTTCTGGAGAACTGCATTTAACTTCCAGGTTGAATCTGAAGCATGGATGTCCATGTGGCTAACACTTATTTTCTCCATCCTCAGCATGTTAAATCACATATCTCAAACTAACAAAACTCACTATTGCCTTTGGAGATTACCTTTATCAGCATTTACTCTCCATCTTTTGTAAAGATAATTACATGAGATAGTCACCACTAATTAACATTGTTCCTTAAATAAAGATGAAGTGGAAAGAATTTATCACAGCCTTTAAATCAGATCATTTTCTCAGCTAGACAGATTCCCAGCCTCTTCCTGAGTCTGCATCTTGGTTCCCCCCTTCCGCCTCCCCCTCTGTGGCACCTTTAGCTTGCAGTGACTTGATGTCTCCAACTATATTATTTGCTTGTAAAGTCATGAATGGAGCACAGCAACAGAACAAAACATTCAGCTGGCATTGTTCCTCCCACAGATCTCCCCAGCATGTGCCATGTGCTTACCCAGCCATGTTTGGGAAAGATAAGAGAAGAACATTGGGAGGGGTGTGGAGAAGGACACTCCCTGGGGTCTGCTCCCTGGTCTGCAGTAAAGACAGCAGATTACAAAGGATCCAGTGGGCTGAGAGAGCCTTCCTGCCATTTCTTGAATTCCCCCAGCAGGACTCACAACCAGATAAAGGGATCTTTCTTTTAGAATTCTACTTGCAAATTTTGCATCCTGCAGGTTTGGCATTGTAGTTTAAGCTTCTTGTCATTGGAAGTTAATTGTTCACCAGTCCTTGCTCCTTGCAAAGGACACTGACTGAGATCTGGAGCAGGGCAGCTAATTGATGATGTGGCAGATTGGAAGGAAGAAAGCTTGAGACTCCCCCACAGAACTGAGGAAATGAAGACTTTGGAGGGGCTTTCCTGCCCCCTCCACCCCAATGAAAGACATTCCTTCACTTATTGGTGTTATATTATCACCAAATTATGCTGTTAAAGTGCATTTAGGGAATCCTAAACACATGAGTGACTCAAAAGGTATGTTTTTATCCACTTCAGTAAGAAGTTGATAATACCGATTTTATCCACTTAAGTTCAAACAGGCAATTGTGTATAAACTGACCTGATAATTATTCCCACCCTTAGGAAAGAGGTGTTTGAGAATACAAGCTGTCTAATATATATTCATCTCTCTGTGTGTATATATATATATATATATATATATATATATATCATATTCATTTGAATAGGACATTTAAAAGTTAAAATGACTTGAAGCTATTTAATTCCAATTCAGACATAAAAGACCAATGGGAAGAGGTGTCAAGTATGCCAGAAACACACTGGCACCTTGCTGATCTTGAGTCGACACTGAATTAATTCTGTTCAGATGCACACACTTCAGATGGATTTCATGTAAATCTCAGTTCTGACCTTCACTTGCTATGCGACTTGCCCAAGTTATTTAGCTTCTCTGTGCCTCGCTGTTGTCACCTTTCAAGTGAGGAGGTGTCTGTCCTCAAGCATGTTGAAGATAAAAGACACAGCGACTATGTATATGAAAAACATTATATGTGACCTGATTCCCTCAGTCAATGGTTGTTAGGATTTCATTCTCCCCTTCTTGACTTTGCTAGTGAATCTTCTTCGTAATATGCCTGATGTCAAGATTTTGTCTCCTTCATTCATCTCTGTATTCTGAGATCTTAGATATATAGAAGGACCCATAGAAGCAAGCACCCAACAAAGTACTTTCAGACATTTTAGGCATAAGCTTTGTCTCTACTTCAAGTAGATTGGTGTATGTCTCTCCCTAGGCTTAGTTCCTCTCAAATGCATTAAACTTGTAGGTGTTAGGAGAGGTGAACATCATCAAATGACAGTGGTCGTATCTATCAGGAAAGCTGCAGCTCAGGAATTCTCTGCTCCTGATGTCAAACTTCCTTCTTTATGCCATTCATTGTGCAATCGTTTCAAGATTGCAGGTCAACCCCAGGTACCAACCATTTCTGTTTATCTGGGCAATTCTGTCACTTCTTGTTGAGGATGCATTTGTAACCAAGACATCAGGAAAGGTAATGGAATGATAGAGCAATGAACACAGCCCCTCCCTCTGCCTAGAGGACCTTAGAATCTCATTTGGAGGAAAGTCGACCAAACTGACGTCGTGCACACATGCTTTCTGATCTAGAGAAAGTGAGCACTGAGGCAACTTGAGAGCAGAATTCAGGCAGACTATGGTGGATGAATTGTTGCTTTCATCTTTCTAACTGGATGATATTTTCATTTGCTTTCATACCTGTGGATCATTTCACTAACTCCTCTACCAACTCTACTCACCACCAAATTGGAGGAGTGAGTAATCTCTGGGCTAATGGTTGGAAACTTGTTAGAAATACAAAATCTCCTGTGTGCTATTTAAGCCATTCAATATAAACTACATTTTTTAATTTTGAATTTTTTTATTCCTCAAATTTTCACTATGACTATGGTTAATTTACGTTTTTAACCAGACTCTCAACTAGTTTTACAAATGAGTGCTAGCTGTGCCTTGGTCTCTTTCAAGGAGTGGGGCAAAAGAGTGTAGTGACAGATCTTGCCATTAGCACACCAGCTAATCACACACCATTCTTTTTCTATAGGCTGTGTTTCAAATAGTCATGTTCTAAGTATCAAAGTCATACTTCAACCTACTCAATGGGAATATAAATCAAGGCTCTAAGTTCCATCTATAGTTATGGCTGTAGGGATCTGCCGTAATAATGTTAATCAGAAGACAAATATTTTACATTGGATTCTAATCAGAGAGTAAGCTCTCATACCAGATAGAAGAATGTCCTCGACTTTATTCAGAGACACCAGACAGCAAGCCAAGAGGCAGAAAACACAAACTTCCCAGTCAGATAAGGAACATTGTTTCAGAGAAAAGATTTGCTCTAGCAAACAGATGTAGATAGTTACTGTCAACTGAACACAAGTATCAACTCCCAATCCTTAAAAGTTACTACCAATAAGTATCCAGGTGGCTAGAAAGTATTTTTCTCCAATAGACAACAAACTTGGAAAAGACTATTGAAGTTCTACAGACAGTAAAGCTTAGTAATTAAGAGTAACACTGAGGTACCATTTATCACTTTACCTATAGACTACCAAAACTTTAAAAAGTCTGGAATTGTTGAGGGAGTTTTTGAGCGGAAAGCATGTTTTCATGTACAGTTAGGTAGGGACCAAATTAAAAAAAAAGAAAATGATGCCAGTTAACTTAGAAGAACATCTGACACACATGACAGACACATGTCAGACATGGCAAGACAGACAGCAAATAGAGCAATACATGAATGCTATAATCATTTTTAACACAAATAAATAGATGCAAAGACAATGTCTTTATTTCTCCTTTACATATCCATGCACCACCCTTTCCACTCTGCTCCACACTCTAGCAAGCTGTTTGTATGGGTCATATCTCTGCTGGCTTCATAAACCAATATGTGGCAGACTAATGCCTCAGGTTTTGCCATTCTGAAGCCCTGGCACAAGATGGAAATGAGGGTCAGCTGAGTCTCTTAAGGCTGCCCTTCACCCTTTCTATTGTGTTTTCCTTAAGTTTCTGGCTATTGCTTCCTCTCCTTCTTCCTTTAATATTTGAGATGTCAAAAGCCTTAGGGATAGCACCAGTTCTTCTAATTTTGAATACATTATCCACACTTTTATAAATAATCCCATTATCAAATTTTCTCAAAGTGACTGTATTTGAAAGTTTCCATCTGTATCTTATTGAAAGCCTGGCTGATACAAGCTCCATGCCTGCATCTTAACATATGTATATACATGTTTATGTTCAGCTATACAAACATAGAAAAACAGTGTTTACTATGTTTGAGATTGATAGAATGACTTATTTTATGTGATTGAAATGAAAGCAGAAATTCAGCAGATGGGAATGATAAGATGGGGATAATGGCGAACAGAATAGAGAGAAAAACTGGTGACAAGGGGAAATGTGCATAAACAATGCTGTAAGTTAATCAAGGCCTAAAGATGTACAGGTCATTCAACATTATAAATTTAATATACACATGCACATCTATGTATAAAGCACTTATATACATAATCACAAAAGATATAATTTTGAAAATTCAGTAGGAAGTATGGAAAAATTGAACTGAATGATGCAGATTTCTTAGCCAGGTTATAGAAGAAGCAGAGTGAGATGGTGAGTATCTGGTCTCTAACTGAAACTGAAATATTTTTGATAAAAAAGCAGAGTGTCTTGCAGATTGCAAAGTCTTAAAGCAAATTAAAGAACTTATAGAGATCAAGAATTCTTTTCTTAGAGCTAAAGATTGTCCAAAAAGGTGAACACACACATACTCACATACATACAAACACACACAAACACACACACACATACAAACACACACTCACACAAACATCTCTTTTTAGAAAATTATTAGCTTAGAAAATTAAAACAAAACAAAATCCACAGTGGAGAAAATAATTCATTTATACTGGGAGAGATTTGTATTTGTAGGATGAGAACAAAGAAACCTACATTTGGCTAAATCATGCTGTTCTTTATGCAGTGATAAAAGAAAGACATGATGAGATGGGACACCCAGGATATGAGAGAATGGTGAGCTTGGCGTGAGACCAGTTTTATTAGCCAAGAATGACAGGACATATTGAACAGAGGTGTCAGGACTGTGAGAAGTGTATAAAGCCCAAGTGCAGAGCAGAGAGGGCAGCTCAACTAATGAAGCCAATGGCTCCTGCTTCGAGGAAGGTTTGTGCCCTAGGGTCTCTCCGTGGAATCAGACACAGCTCTCAGTGTGAATCAGAAACACTTCCCAAGTAAAACAAAGCAATCACTCATAATGACCAAGGAATAGGCTCGCATATTATGGAACGTTTTGTAAGTGATTGCAGATTTTTCTTCATGTCCCTAGTGGTCTGAGGGAGGGTCTGCTATGAGTCTGAATAGTCAGAGAACTAAGGGAGAAGGTTGACTTCTAGCAGGACACACATCCATGCCATGAGAAGTCTTGAGGAGAGATTTGATTAGTTCGCTGCACTATCCAGTGAACATGTTTCATGACCCAGGACAACATGCACTGTAGAGAAAGTTAGTTAGGGCCCTCGTCATCTCACTAACTCTTCCTTCAAAAGAAAAGTTATATTAGTATGTTATGCTCCACCACCAACCTTTGCTGCCCATTAATTTGATGGTGAGATCCTACTCAGAGAAACCAATCAACAACCAACCAACCATGCACAGTGATGATTGATCTCTTACCCTTTTATTTTATAAGTAACTTAATAAAGATACTTAAAAGAATTGTGCTATTTCCAGGGTCACTCTGTTACTTTATAAACAATATACTCTAAATGGATACTCAGCTTAGATATTTAAAGCAATCTAATAAAATCAGGAAGAATTGTTTAAAAAATTTAATCACATCATGACCAGTTTCAAGTGTTTATTAATTATGGAAATCTTCTCATTCTCTTTCACTCACAACACAACACAAGCAGATACACACACCCACACACTTGGCATTCATGCCCTTAACAACCCCTGGAGGCTTCTCCACCCTGTATTTGGAAAAGGGAAAATGGCAAAAGTGACAGTAAGGAGATGTGCCAGTAGATGACTGAAATAAAAAAGCGTTACTCCCCAAGCTCTATCTTCATTTTCTAGAATCTTAATTCCCTGAATTGCATGTCTGTTTTTGGTGCCAACTAATGTTACAAGGACAAAAACCCATTCCAGACAGTACCTGCTGCCAGAGGTCCAATCAAGAGAGGATTTACTGATCTTGCCATATGGCTAACAATTGTATCATAAGTTTGGACTGACCACTGAAAGAACCATCAGAGTGACAGTCATTCAGTTGTGCAGAAATTATAAAAATGGCTCCAACAAGGAAACAGACAGAACATCCTAGAACCCAAGATGAAAGATCTGTTCACTCTCTGACAAGTTTTCTGGGCCTGACCCAGAAGAACCAGCCATTGAGTGACAACTATGGTCAAGTAAGAAGGGTTTTAGAGAGCTTCTGCACCTCGAAATAAACAGTGACCAAGATAGAAAGACTGTCCACAGAATGGGAAAGAACATTCACCCAATACCCATCTGACAAGGGGTTAATATCCACGATATATCAGGCACTGGTACAGGTATATAAGAAGAAAACAGCCAACCCCATTAAAAAATGGGGAGAAGAGATGAACAGAAATTTTGACAAGGAAGAAATTGAATGGCCAAAAGGCATATGAAAAAATGCTCATCATCACTAATCATCAGAGAGATGCAAATCAAAACAACAATGAGATATCACCTCACACCACAGAAACTGACCCATATTCAAAAGGGTAAAAGCAATAAGTGCTGGCATGGATGTGGGGAAAAGGGGACTCTCATACATTGTTGGTGGGCATGTCGACTTGTACAACCTTTCTGAAAAATAATATGGACATTCCTCCAAATATGAGAAATTGAGCTCCCTTTTGACCCAGCCATACCACTCCTGGGAATATACCTTGGGAAGCCAAAAACACAGAGCAGAAACACAATCCACACTTTTATTTTCATAGCAGCACTATTCACAATAGCCAGAACCTGTAAACAACCAGTATGCCCGAGAACTGATGACTGGATAAAGAAACTTTGGTACATCTACACAGTGGAATACTATGCAGCTGTTAGGAAAAATGAAGTTATGAAATTTTCCTATAAATGAATGGACATGGAAAGGATCATGTTGAGTGAAATTAGTCAGAAGGAAAGAGAGAGACATAGAATGACTGCATTTATTTGCATGACATAAATATATCAGGTGGTCTTACCAAAAGTGGAAATTACCACAAACGTGAGGGAGCCAGAGGTTAGGTAAGAGAGAGAAGGGAACATGTGTGAATAAATGTCGAAAGGGCTGATACCAACATAGAACTGAGCATTAAATATAGGGAAAAATGCACATGATGGCTTCCAAGTGTATGTAGTGCAACCCATAATGTGTAGGAGAAGGAAGGGAGAGAGAGGGAGAAGGAAAAGAGATAAAGAACCTACCATTTAGGCAGGCTATGGGAGGGGGGGAGGGAATTGGGGACATTAGTGGCGGGATATGGGCACTGGTGGAGGACTGGTGCTGGAACACTATGTGACCAAAACCTCCAAAAGTGAACAACCTTGTAATTGTATATCTCATGGTGGTATAATAAAATGTTTAATTAAAAAAAAACAAACTGTAGTACATCTACACAATGGAATACTATGCCGCTGTTAGGAAAAAATGAAGTGAAATTTGCCTATAAATGGATGGACATGGAAAGGATCATCACTATCACTATCTTCCCATTAATCATCTATTTGCTAGAGCGGGCACCAGTAATATCTCCATATGTCCTGTCTCATGCTAGTAGAACCCAAAGGCATCAGCTTGCTTCAGGAACATAAAGAGCCTCAAACAATTACATTAGGTCACAGGAATGACCTAATATAAATGTTACTGGTATTTGGCATATCAAATACTACACAAGCAGCTTGCCAGGCTTGCCGTGCGGGTGGCATGCTGTTGTAGTCACCTCTAAATAAAGCATTTATTGATGAACCCGCGGCTGCTAGTGGCGCGCGAGGGGCTGATAGGGTCCGGGTGGAGTTGTGACGAAAGGGAAGTCCGGATGTGGAAAATGGCGGGCCCCATGGAGTAGGGGAGGGTGGTCTGGCTTGTTGTGAGGCTCTGCTGGGTGGCAGGCCAGGGCTAGAACCCGCCATGCCTCCCGGGTGCCTCCACGAGCAGCTGGGCACAGGGAGAGCAAGTAGCAGCTCTGCCCCATGTCTGAGAGTCTCTGGTTCAGCATACCTGGGCCTGGTTGAAAAAAAAAAAACTGCTGCAGGGTGGCTGTCGATGATCCGGGCTGTGATAGTCTAGGAAAGGATCATGTTGGTGAAATTAGTCAGAAGGAAAGAGAGAGATATAGAATGACTGCATTTATTTGCATGACATAAATATATCAGGTGGTCTTACAAAAAGTAGAAATTACCACAAATGTGTGGGAGTCAGAGTTTAGGTAATACAGAGAAGGGAACACATGTGAATAAATATAAAAAAAGGGCTAATACCAACATAGAACTGAGCATTAAATACAGGCCAAAAAATGCACATGATGGCTTCTAAGTGTATGTAGTGCAACCCACCCACAATGTGTAAGAGAAGGAAAAGAGAGAGAGAGGAGAGAGAAAAAGAGATAAAGAACCTACCATTTAGGCAGGCTTTGGGGAGGGGAGGGAATTGGGGACATTGGTGGTGGGAAATGGGCACTGGTGGAAGGTGGGGTGCTGGAACACTGTGTGACCAAAGCCTCTAAACATGAACAATGTTGTAATTGTATATCTCACGGTGGTATAATAAAATATTTAATAAAAAGAAGGGGTTTAGAAAAGACCCTGATGGTGAGACCAGGACATTACAAGTCAAAAACTAGTCTTGTTGGTATCCCAGTTTAAACTACTTAATCCAGTTCAAAATAAAAGGTTTTCTGCATGGTTGAGTGTGGGTCAGATTGCTAACTCTGCCTAAGGTAAGGTCATTAGAATACAATCCCCCTATATTGGCCTTATGGATAGAATTGATCAAACATTAAAGTCTAGACTGAATCCATGAGAAACTCGATGACTATTCTACCCAAACTACATGTATATAAGAAGTGAAGACAGCAGACTGTGAATAACGTTAAGAAATTCTTCTTATTACAAAGTATTTCTCTCAGAAGTATCATTTCCCCTTGTATTGCTATCTGGATCCTCTGGAATGAACCTAGAGCCACAGCAGAGCCTGGCAAGCTACCTGTGGTGTATCGATATGCCAAAAACAGTAACAATAATGGACCTCATTCCCAACGAATGGAGACGTTACTGGCTCCTGCTCAAGCAAATCGATGAACAACAGGAAGACAAGTGACAATTGACAAGTGATTGCTACCTGGTCTTCCTTTTCATCATATTTATTTCCTATTACCTGGTATCTTGCTTCAGAGCAGTTTTTAAAACATCTAAGTACTACATGGAGAGACATAAGTTAATTAATTATTTAACTTTTCTGTTGCAGAGATTTAGCGCCTTTAAAAAGTAGGAAAATTATAGTACCTATCTCATAGGATTTCTGGAAAGGAATAGTAATTCATGATGATTGATCCACATATACAAGCACTACTGAAGAGTTTGCCCTTTTTACTTTTTTAGAGGTACTGAAATGACCTTGAATATTCTGTGCTTAACATTTGCTGTCACTTTAGGGATTTTTAGGGTTTCTGCTAGTTCCGTGACCATTCACTGACTTAAATATGGCTCCTAGAGTCTTCTTGTCTCTGTCTCTGCCTTTGTCTCTGATTCTCTCCCACTTAGTCTTTCTCTTTCTTAGAGACCCAGAAGTTTCCATTATGCACCAAAGCACATACACATTGTTTTCTACATTCTACTACTCAGTTCCTGAGGCTCCAAATGTCTGATATTGTGGAAGATGCTAGAGATACAAAGAAAAATAAAACATTTTATTTTATTTTCCCTGCCCTTAAAAGCTAAGTAGCAAGTTGCTATTCTGAGAAATAATATCTAAGGTTATGCCAAACACTGCCATGGAGCACAGAGAAGCTGTTATAAACAGTGAGAACATGCCAGTGAGAGGAGGAGAGGAAGGCAAGAGATGGGATACCCTTCTGAGTTGTGAGTAGGGGCTAACTGAAAAAACATGTTGGAGAATGGGTTCTTTAGGTAGACAAGATGACTGGCATGTTCAGTAATCTAAAAGGTTCCTGCAGTTTCAGAACACTGGAAATCGGCAAGCTAAAGCAATACCATAAGGCGTATCTCTCAGAAACCTCCATAGATAAGAAATGGCAGGGAACGTGTCAAGAGATGAGGCTGAAAGGAATTCTTTCATCCACAGAGACCTCTCAGGGGTGCTGAGGGAGCTTTATCATGATCTGGTGAAGGCTTCCAGAAGGGTTTTTAAGGTGGCACTAATAGGCAGATTTGCATCTGACCAAATTTTTATTCACTGCAGAATAAGAAATAGACCAGGGTAGGTGGAAGTGCAGATTCTATGAACAGTGACTTTGCTGATTATTTATTTATTTTAATTGCAACCTTTTGGACTTGGAGACTCCACTTGGCAGTGCTCAGGGACTGCTCCCAGTTCTGTGCTCAGGACTGGTGCTCTAGGGATCATGAGAGGTCAGGGATTAAACTGGGGTCAGGCAGGGAAACACTTTAATCGCTATAGTGGTGTTTCTTCAGCCTTTGAGTCTCTCATCTTCCCTGATCCTTTTGCCTGTGAGTTTCTGGACTCAGAAATAAAGCTACACAACACAAGATGCTTCATTCTTAGAACTCAGTGAATATACATGAGCTCAAACAAGGGGATGAACAAAGGACCGGTGATCTTTTCCTACTGAAGAACAACACTTACACCTGTGCCCTGTGAGCAGACAGGGCAAGAAATAAACCCACAAGAGATTACGGATTCCCTGGACTCAAATCTGTGAAAATGGGTAAAAGAACTCGCAAGTATATTAGGTTAAGTATTAACTCTCTCCTGATAGTTTAGTTTAACACATCCTATTTATGGAGAGCCTGGACCAAGAACCTCCAGATTGTTGACTGTCTGAGAAGGGTTTATCATGCCTGTCAAAAAGGGAGGATTCTCCCATCCACGGTCTGCAGCTGCTGGGCTCAAGGTCTGAGCATCTATCTCTGGTTAGTAGTAGAGGGCTATCTGCAGAGACCTAGACGGTAGCTCCGTTTGCTGAGGATAATCCTTTGCTCCCCTTATCAGGGAAGCGGTTTCCAACCTCGGAAGGGTTGAGAATTAACCACAGGGGGAGGAAGTCAACAAAACACCTGCTTTTAACATTTTTGTGTCGAATTTAGGATAATCTCTCTGTATGCCAATGACAGCATTGGTAATGTTTGTGAAGCTCTTTAATGCTTAGGGGATCCCAATGTGTCTGACCTTGTATGAGCCCCATGTCTCTCCTCTAATCACTAATTACATGTTCAGTTTTAGATTACTGGGCTTTAAAGTTGGCTAAGTTTGTAAACAGCATTGGAAGATTTAAGTTCAGGTCACAGTATTTAAAAGTTTAATTTATTAGATTTATAAGAACTGCTTAGGTACTTGGGACAGTTTTGCTTGTTAGCTCAGCATTTGAAGTACTTAAAAAGAAAAGCATATATATTACATTTATAAATGCAGTTTAAACTGTTTAAGGAAGCTTAATTGCCAAAATTGTAAAGTGCCCCTTAAAATTTATTAGATTTATAGATAGAAAAATAAGATTTATAGTTTGAACTTAAAAGCTTAAGGGGGAGGGGAACTTCATTACCTCAGTTATTGAATATTTGTTTTAGAAACCAAGTAGCTGCAAACAGTCTTTCATGTGTACAGAGTTCAGCTCCTATGATTTCATCTGGGTTTGTTCGAGGTGAGGTGTGAGACCCCTTTTCCTCTGGAGACTGGAGCTGAGAAGCTCAAGGCAGCCCTGGCTGTGGTGTGAAACAGCCTCATGCCCCAAATAAAGGAAGCTGAGAGACTGTGTTCTGCAAGGTTGAGGCCAGCGTCCGGCAGCCAGGCAAGCCAGCTCTCTGCCCACACTCATGGGCAAGGGAAATGAAATCTTTTCTTTCTTAATTTCAGCTGGTGGCAGAAGGACCTTGGTCCCTTCCAACTAGAGTCCCGACTAAGGTTGAGGAGGAGAGGTCGAGATTAGCCTGAGTCACCTGAAAAACCAAACACCGTGGAAGGAGACACATCTGTTATTTCTGATTTTCACAGGGTTCCATCTTGGAAGATTTCTCTACCATCTTCCAGCCTTTTGAGGAGTCCCAGATGCTTGACCTTGAGCTGCACCTGCAGGTATTTATTCCCACGCCAGGATGGAAAAGTGAGGCTACATGGGGCTGTGCTGAATGGGGTGGGGTGTGCTCCTTCCCTTCCTCTTTCCTCTTCTTTGTATCCTTAGGTCTGTCCCTTTGGGAGCTAGAGAAGGAGCAGTGACTGAGTGCATCACCAATTGCTGTGTTGTTTTCTCTCAGTTCCTATCAGACCATGATCTGGATTGGAAAAGAAAAGAGGCTCTGCAGAACCTCCTGGAGGCTCTGAGATGCTGCACAAAACATGTCCACCTTCCTTCCCCCAACCTCCCACCCAGCTCCAGGGGATGGGGGGGTGCTGCCTTCCATAGTCAGGTCACTGTAGAGCCCAATCTAGGAACTAGGAAGGCAGAGGAATAGGTTTAGAGACTCAAAGAAGGGTTTGGTTTGCTACATGAGTTTTAGATCATGAACAACATCCTGTTGGAACTATGTTTTTGGAAGCGGGGTGAGTGTTACTCATTCAGGAAGTTGACTGGGGTTGGAGGCATAGTTTGGAAGTGACTGCTGCTAATGAAAACTTGGTTTCTTCTATTTTCACTTCACCTTGCTGGTTGGAAGTCAGGTTGCTAAGTACTAGGCAGGGCAGTGAACTGGTTCAAGGAATGTGTTTTGGCTCAAGGAACAAAAAATCACAGTTGAGCAGTGCCAATAGATAGGGCTTCTTTTCATTATTACCTCATAAAGTACTTGGGAGGTGGCAGCTGCTGGCATTCATCCATGGCTAGATGATGGCAGAGCTGGTGTTACTGCCACAGTCTTGGCGTTTGCCTTTTGCTGTCTAGATTGTTGCCATGTCTTCAGCCACTGAATCTGCATCCAAGGCAGGTCACTTGACGGATGCAAGTTGCAATGATTTCTTCAATAGGAAGCAAACACCTTTGGGCCTTGCTCTGCCATAAAACATCTCCCTGAGTCTTGTAGTGTGTCTTTGGGTCATGAGTCTCTATCGTAATGTGAAGCAGCACGTGGAGAGATCTCGGGGTGGTGATGGATTCCCTGGGATTGCTTGGGAATCCAGAACCCTCTCTGATGGATACTTTTATTAAGTTTAATAGTCTGGGTGACCTGCTGTGATTGATTTTCTTCCTGTCTTAAAACTTTATGCTCTGGAAGTCAGTCCTTATGCAAAGTCTATAGTAAGAAAATTGTACTGTTGGTATCTGAAAATGGTGACTTTTATCAAATGTACAGAAAATCTGAGAACATAAAAATCTCTAATATCCACCTCTCTTCCAACCCCCCAATGTAAAAAGTGGTTTGCAACTTTGGCTAGGCCAGGAAACTGTAGAGGGCAAGAAATCTATTGTTTACAATCAGGACTCTTGGAATCCTTGGCCATGAAAGTCATTTGGGACATAACTTTTGGCAATTCATGAGCAGTAGGACACCTGGGGGAGGAGGGGCTTGTAAGGGCAAAGCAATGCTTAAGGCCGAACACTCACCACCCAATTCCAATTTTCCAGAGCCCAAGGCTATGTCTTACACTATTTGCACCAGTGAGGTATTCCTCATAAAATGCAACATGGTAGCATTGAAGTCTCTTACCTTGCTGAGAAAAATAGAAGAAAATTCCCACAAGAGAAGAAAGAAACCAACTCCTCTGTGGTTTCTGCAAGAGTCTGATTTCTTTTTCACAACTTTCTTTTAACATATCTGTGCAGATCACTAGAGTGAACCAGTTCAGAAGTGCTTCTTTCTGATGTTGGTGCAGTGTGAGCATCACGTGCTGGTTTCACTGCCCACACAATGGACTGTAGTGTGCTGGGAATAGAATTTGTAGAATGTAGTGATATTAGGGGTACAAGTGGCGTGGAGAGGTCCTGCAGTTCAAAATTTGTAGCTTTTTATATGCAAGCTAATCGTTATAATTGGAACCACATTTCAGAGGTTCAATTTATGTTTATTTGGGGAGAGTTGGGTCACACCTGGCAGTACTTGGGGCCTATTCCTAGCTCTGTGCCAGAGGTTTCTCCTACTTCTGTGCTCACATGCTATTCCTGGCAATGCTCAAGAGACCATATGGTGTCAAGTACTGGCCCCAAATCAGCAATATGTAAGGCAAGCATCTTCATCTCTGCACCGTGTCTTCAAAGCTATTCGTATTTTTGAGGAGACTCAGGTAGTAGGCTGAGCACATCTATGATTGTGGTTGTGGTACCCCCCATGACTTAGGAGACCAGCTGGAGCCAGAGATTAAAGTGGGACCAGTTGCAGGCAAGACAGGTGCCTAGTCCTCTGTACCATCTCTTCAAACTTCTGCAAGTTTATTTTTGAGGAGAGTCTAAAATCAGGAGCTATGTCAGATGATCTTTGGTTTTGTGTTCAGCCTCATAACTGCTCTGGAAACATCACTGGAAATCCTTGCTTTAGAACTGTGAACATAGTTAATACCTGACGTCTGGCTGATGCTCAGACAACTGTTAACTTTATCACTAATTTATTTCTTTCCTTTTTTATTCTTTGGTTTGGGGGGGCAATACTTGGTAGTTCTGAGGGCTGACTTTTGATTCTTTACTCAGAATTTACTCCTAATGGTACTCCATGGACCATACGGGTAGCCAGAGGAAAAGGGGGTACCTGCTACTGAGGAAGCCTGGGGGTGGGTATTCTGGTGCTGGTGATAGGGCACTGGTGGAGGGATGGTGCTGGAATACTGTATAACCAAGAACCAATTATGAACACCTTTGTAACTGTATGTTTCACTGTGGTATAATAAAAAATTTTAAAAAAATTTGGGTCAGCTGCATGCAATGCAGACCTTTCTTCTGTGCTATAGCTCCAGTTCCTTTACAACTAATTTCTTAACCTCTGATTTGACCTTTTTCCTATTTCATTCACCATAAACAACACACACATACACACACAATTTTCTGGTAGACAACTTATAGATATATTCCATTTTAAATATATCTTCCAGTTGATCAATCGGTCATAATCACTGCCCTCCTTCTCTATCAGGCATTTGCTATATGTTTCTCTATCAGGCACTTAGATATGAAATATTTCCCACTGACTTTTATTATGCATTTAGAAATGCTTTGTTTAAATTTCTCATTGATGTTCAAAACTGGAAAAGGCTCTAATGTTCTAAGCATCAGAAATTCTCAGTCTACAACTTCTGTGTCATGTTGTTAATATTTCATAAGCTCTGTACATGCTCTAGGAGCTTATTAACCTATATAATGAGATGAAGAGTCTTATTCGCTAAAACTCCAGGGTCTGTTCTCTGTGAGATTAATAGTGGTCATAGGACTTCCCTGGAGACTGTGTAGGAAGTGGAGGGTCATGAGTTAGGAGTGGAATAGCTATGTGGGAAAGGAGGGTCAATTAGCCTGGAGGATGGCAGGAGAAAGAGAGATACAGATAGATGCTGAGAGAACATTATGCACATAGAAACACACAAAGAAAGCCTATAAAGAAGAAGAGCTAGAGAGAAGTCTTCAGGCAGAAGGAGGTGTCATTAGGGATTTGGGAGTGTTCGTGGTGAGATACTTTGGCTTCATGGATGCACAGGGCACTTAAAGACCCAGAGTGTTTGCCAAGATGACTTCTGGGGCCTGGTGTGTGTTATTCTAGGGGATGTATCACTAGACAGGGATTGGCCTCAAGAATGCCAAGATCTTGGGGCCAGAGCAATAGCACAGTGGGTAGGGCACTTCTCTTGCATGCAGCCAACCCAGGTTTGAACCCTGGCATCCCACAGGGTCCCCTAGCACCACCAGGAGTAATTCCTGAGTGAAGAGCCAGGAGTAACCCCTGAGCATCTCCAGGTGTGACCCAGAAGGCAAAAAAAGGCCAAGATCTATTTATTGTACATTTAGGGGAAGCCTCTCAAGTGGTCCTCAGAAGGTCAGAGGGCCACGTATGGTGATACTCAGCCACCCAATTAAGCAGATCATGCTAGAACTCATCAGTGAAGGATTGCTTGAATGCTCCAATGTTAAGAATCACCAGGGAGACTCCTTTGGTGAGTCTCATAGGGTCTCTAGTGCTGTGCATTATGATGTTCAGGGACATGCCCTATATGCCCTGAAAGTCGTGGTGGTGCCAGAGAATTGAACCTGGGTCATGTATGTACAAGGCATAAGTCCTGATCACTGCACTACCCTGATCCTTGGTCCCATAGATTCTATTTAAACTACAGATTTGCTTGTTCTTTATCATCACACCCTATCTGTTCTGCAATTGGTGGGGACATTGTTTATTTTAAGTGGCCATTCTCTAAATGAATTTTGATTTGTCATCTATGGCACATACATAGTCAAAAGGGTATCTGAAGCTCTGCATTTCATTCCCTGCTACGCTACTTCTTAAATCCCTACCTGAGTTTATCTGTAAATAAGACTTTAACACGTGGTTGTGAGAATTCAGAGCAGTTAAATTTCCTTCTACTGGGTCTGGCACAAAATAAGTTTAATGGGTCTCACCTCTGGATTGGTGGCGTCTGCTAAATTACTCCCATCTGCCCATCTGAGATAGAACTAAAGGATCTTTCTATTCTGAGATGGTTTACTAATCAAGACCTATTTCTCAGCCTCCAATAAAATGGGCCAAATTAGTATCAACAGATCCATGATCACACTCTTAAAATATATATAGGACTCATTAAATGTTGCTGAATTTTATACAAAAGTTAGGGGTGCAGAATTGGAGGGAGAAAAAAATTCCCTGGGCTTGCTGTTCTATGTTTATCTCCTGCAGGCCTACAGCGACATGATTTATTTTCCACGACTTGCGCCAAAGGAAACATTTGTTCCCTGAGCTACTGAAGCTTGATGGTGTCGCTCTTGGTGGCCATTACTCACCCAGCAGTACTTAAGAGCAGGTGGCTTCTGACCCATAGAACTGAGAAACCTGTGTGTGTGTGTGTGAGAGAGAGAGAGAGAGAGAGAGAGAGAGAGAGAGAGAGAGAAGAGAGAGAGGAGAAGGGGGCTAGACTGGAGGGGGAGACAGTACTCCATTCACAGAGCAGGCGATGACTTGATGCATAGCCACAAATCCTTGTGAAATACTGATTTCGGAGGAGAATCCTTACCTGCCCACACACAATTTAGCTCAGCTTCCCTGCCTTGCTTCAGGAACAACAGCAGAGCGGGCATCTGCAAAAAATGAATGCCAAAATGATACCTGGAGGGTTATCCCTTGGTTCCTTTCCAAAATAGTGCCATCTGACTGTTAATTAAAGTTGCATTGCACTCTAGGGGCTTTCACCAAGGAGGAGAGCAACTCAAGGCTTCCACAGTGTCATTCCTTAAATTAACAGTGATTCCAAAAATAACCTTGGCCACTTTAAACTCGGTTGAGCAAGAGGGTTGCACAGATGGACTGAAAGGTAAGTGGAAAGGAAGTTTCTCGTCTAGTCCCTGCACGGTCAGAGCTTAAACGAAGCTTTCGTTTGAACTGATTTGAGGACAGCAGGACCTTAACTCCACCCTTGCAGTTTTGGTGTCAGAAAACAGACTTGATGACAGGGTTGGAGGCACATGGGTCAGTGCAAAACAGTTCTCTTGGTTACATTAATGTTTTTATTACCACCCCTCAGCTCCCATTTAACAAGAATATTTTGGTCCCTGTAGGACAAAAAGATAAAGAAAAAGAACTGCTTCCTAACCCAAATTTTCTAAAATATTTTCTGTGGATGGAAGGTATTGAAATTGTCCTATATTGCATTTACATCTGAGAACTGGATGAAAACCTCTGAGACCTGACATCTGATTGAACAGGCAGCTAGAGGCTGAAAGCTACTGGATCTACAATGTCGCTTTGGAATCAGGGTCCTCTGTTTGTCCCAAATGAGCTGTGCAGGTCCACTGCTTCAAAGCTTCAAACAGAAAAAGCAGTTTTGCTCCCTGGTCTCGTCTCCATGCAAACACTCATGCCGGCATCGTGTATCCCCGCAAAACCCAAACAGGCGATTTTTATGTATCTGTCAAACAAGAGGTGCAGGCTAGCAAATACTGCACGTTTGCATTTCTTTTTAATGATGTATGTGCCTTGCATTAATATGGAAATAGATGCAGCCCTAAGGCACTTTTGAAGTTGTCAGAGCTGTTCTCATGTGACAAAGTTTTCATGTCTCCGTTCATTGTACGGTGCTCCCTTGATTTTAAAAATCTGTGCTTACCTGATGTATTGTAATTATGGGATCAAAAGTGACAGGATGATGCTATTCCAGGTTAAAATGAATGATAATAATACCTTAGGTTTATATGATGTCTTTCTTCGGAGAAAGTTAAAGAGTTTCGCATATATTATCTTCTGTATCCTCCCAAACCCCTGAGAGGTATTATTAGCCCCATTTTACAGATGGAGGACCAACAGGAGGCTACTGGACTGACAGTGGTTGACTGTAAGTGCACACATCTAAATCCCTTCCTAGAAAACAGTGAAAACAGGGTTATTTTCAAGCAGACCTCTATTAGCATCTAACATCCTTCACCAGGCAGCATGGCTGGGTCCCCACAGTTATGGATTTCACTGGAACAACTGATCTCTTCCACTAGATCATTGGTAATCAGAATTTCTTCCTTTCTTCCTCCCTTCCTACCCTACCATTGCCCTCTCCACCCTCCCTCCTCTACCATTCTTCCACCTTTCCTCATAAGCATAACCTTATATTTTACACATGAAGGACAGCCTAACCATTCTTTCTTCCCAGGATGGGAAGAGAGTCAGAGGAACCCTCATGCGGTGATCTCAGGCTGGGATTATTTTACTTGGGATTTCTGATGGTTGGAGACAGAGCTATGCCTGATGGGGTGGAAGACCATTCTAGGAAAAAACTTAAAGAACAGAATTCAAGTTATTCTTGTTTAAGTTTCCTACACCTACCTAGTGAGCTACATGCTGTAAAGTATCTAAATGTCTATTCTAAATCAAGCTCATGGGCTCTTAAGAAAATCTGTTCTGCCTCCATGTTTGACCAAAGATCCAGAAGGCCAACTGTTTAGGGTCCAAGGGCAAGGAATCTGGGGAACACCCCAGTGCCAGCCTTTATCATTTAAACTACTTTTAACTTGTCATCCAGGATCTGAGTATATTTTGGGAAAAATCACAAGATACTTGTGATTTTGTCCCAGCTCACATGTACAAAGTCTGTACACTACAGTCATTTCTCCAGTAACTTAGAGAAGCCTGGCTGCTGGTGAGATCTTCTCAGAGTGATATATTTTGGGAAGATGCCAGTTAGTTGGTTCAAGATGTTTGGGAAGAAAATCCTGGAACTGCAGTGACCTAGAGCATGTTCTCAGAATGTGGGTTCCAAGTAGGCACATTGTCTTGGCTGGGTGGATTCCTCACCCCAGGGAAATAACAAAGCTAAAGTAAACCAAAGCACGTCTGAGGCAGGAGTCCTCTCGTCAGAATGTAAGAACAATATTATTGAACATACACTTCAAAGGGTGACCACTGTGTCCTCCCAATGCAATCTGGAAATGCTTTCCAAGTGCTTACTTTAGTCATTCTAAACACTCTCCCTGATATTCCACGTCCTTTGGCAAAGTCTGACAAGTGCTTTCAGACTCTCTAGCTGCATCTTGCTGCTTTTGCTGATTTCATGGTAGTAAATGGATATCATGTCTTGTCTACGCTTTTACAAGCATTCCCATAGAGTATGTCTCTCTCATGCTTGTTTCTGCATTATCTCCACCATTATCTCCACCCCTTACGTTGTATCTGAAGAACTTCAGCATAACTTCCAGAGGGACCCCCTTAAAATCCAAATTAAATAAAATCATTCATCTGTTCTCTGTTCTTCAATCGTTTTCAATCCATTAGTATGAATGCCAAATTCTGTGCTACTCACCTCCCAATTTGTACTGTTTGTTTTCATTTCTTTTGCTTCCCCTACTCTTATCACTTGGCATCCTTAATGTTCCCAGAAACCATTAGGTTCAGTCCACTTCAGAAACTTCTTTCTTGATCATCCCCCTGCTTCAGATATGCTTTTTCAAGCCACCTGATTGCCTATACCTCATTTCCCCAGTTCTCTCTCTGCTTACAATCTCCTTCCTGTCAATAATGTACCTGAATCCAACCATGATCTCCTTTTAATGAACTTACTTAAATTTTCCCCATGTATTACATTACATTCATTATAGTAAGCATATGTAATAAATGCATCTTTTGCATGTTATCTAATTCTCACAGTTTTGGCAACTCACCACAGGAACCCCATTAGGATTGGACATTCAGCCTTCAACCATTGAGGGTCACAGCAAAGAATGAGACAAATACCCAAGTTTTAGGGTCCCCTGTGTAGCCCCCAAGTGCAGGCAGGCCATTTATTTTATATAGTATTGGCTTCCAATGCCAATTTGCAACATGTGAGTCATTGTTTAAGTTGATAGTAAGCACAATAAAATTCAATATGTACATAAACAGCAATGGCTGGAATATTTCGCATAGCCAATCAGCAGGTACCATTAAAGGATAGAGTTAAGTCATGACAACTTCTTGTTCTATTTTTTGTGTATGTTGCCCTTACATCTGAAAGTCTCTAAAGTATTTACTCTGTCCTTTCCTGAGCACTCTTATTTGCTGCCACGTCACCTGTTCTATCACTTCCTGGACACACATTTGCTATACATTTATTATAAAACAAGTGAAAATTTATTTTAAAATACCTGAATTATTTTATCTGGGTGACTACCTCAATCCTGGGACTTTTTTTTAGGGGGACAATTTCTCACATATCAACACACAAACACACACACACACACACACGCACATATTCCAGAATAAATGAGGTTTATAAGAGCCCAGAACCAAGTAAGCATTTAACAGTTTCTCAATGGAGTATTTTTATGTAAATTAATGAATACCAGACTTTAATGATGAAAATGAATCCTTTACTGTTCTAAGGAATTTTTAATTATTTAACATAAAATGGTAGTGGTAGGGCAACAAGTCTATGATGTTGCTATTGGCTAGCAAGTTACCTCAAATGTAAAGCAATGAAGCAGGTGCTCAGTAAATGTTTGCTTTGGTGTGACTCCGTGTATTGGCTATGATTCAGAAACTCACCACTTCCCATCTCTTACTTTCTTGATGGTGCATTTAGTCAGAGGATTGACCTTCTTACAATTGATTTAAAATAGTGCAGTGAATGCTGTCAAATAACATGACTTTTGACCTCCTTCTCTCCCCATTTCTTATTTGTGCTATATTAATATGCCCTTGTTTAGTCATTATTTTGAAATGTAATCTAATTATGATTTTCTCATATAACTAATTTCCATAAGCCACACATAAAACCCTAATCATTATTATAGCTGAATACTGCTCCTCAAAGGATAAACCTTTCAAGGTCAAGAACTATAGCATTTTTTCTATTTTAGCTCAGGCCCCACACCCCCTCATAAGTTTTCCCCCCCAACAGAATGCAGGATAAGTCATAAGAATATGAGCCGTTGCTGGGCAAGTTAAAGTCACACAAAAAAAACCTCTCTTTTGTAATTTGACACAGGGAATTTAGTTCTACTACAAGTAGCCAAAGGTTTTTTATATGGTCACTGATGTTCTCAACATACTGTGCCAATATCTTATATAGTTCATCATTCTTATTCCTTTATAATAGTTATTGGTTGCTTACTGTAGAACACTTAAATCAGAATAATTTGGACTATTCACTCCTTTATTAAGTTTATTTTAAAATTGATCTATTTATGGAATAACTTGACTGCATAAATAAAAATATATAAGCATCCATGGTTTACTCTGAAGGCATAATGTTCACCAGTATTTAATTTGTGCTCTTCCTATAGTATTTGCTCAGTCATAATAAATTTATTACTTTGTTTCTAATTTTATTTCTTTATTTTTTAGTTTTATTTAAAAAATAACCATGAGATACACAGTTACAAAGTTGTTCAGGATTGGGTTTCAGTCATACAGTGTCCAACACCCTGCCCATCCCTTCACCAGTGCACATTTCCCACCATCAATGGCTCCAGTTTTCCTCCACTTTGTTTTAGAAAATTCAAATGCGCCAAGTCAAAAGGAAGGAGGAAGTTCCACTTGTAAACTCACTATACAGAAATTTTTTTTTAATTTTGGCTTTGAGTGTTTTTGTTTCTTTTTCAGGCAACACTCAGCGGTACATGGGGGCTGTTCCTAGCTCTGTGCTTGGTGATTGTTCCTAGGGGAGCACAAGTGACCAGTGGGGATCAGCTGCATACAGGTGACCTATTGACTCTGGTACCAGCCAGCTTATTGTTAATATTTTAGAAAATATGCATAGTTTTTGGATACAAATTCTAAAAACATAATATATAATATTCTACAAACATTTTTATCAACATAAATGACAATGTTTAATGTCACTAAACATTTTTATTTTGATTTACATTGTCATCACAAACTCGTGACTACATATTTTTCCTTTGCACATATGTGCCCAAACTCATTTCTTCATGCCCTAGAACTTAATATTACTGTTGTTTCCTCTTTTATTTCCTGTTTAAAGTCCACATTTAAAGAAAACTTTTTTTAACATTCACAATATTGTGGTTATTTAGCTGAGGTATTTATCCACAATATTGTGGATAAAGAGCTGAGACAGCAACTTCAATATTTCCGAAACTCTTTCTCAAAAATACTCTTTTCTGAACTTATTTTTTTTTGCATAAGAAGTTTTTTGTTCATGTTTCCCTCCGTACATGAATGTCTCCTCCTTACCTGTTTTCTTAATAGAATAGGCTCCATATACAGAGCACTTAGAGTTGATTTATTCCAGCTGTTTATCAGACAAATACAACTTCAGATTGAACATGGTTAAATTTGATATATGCTTTGGTTTCGCTGCACACAGGAACAATTTTGCTGAATTAAGCAATCAACAGCTTCCCCCATTCCAGGTACCCTGCCAGTACTCATGTAAATTCTAAGACTCTTTGGAAATTCAATTGAATATGTAGAATTTATGAGAATTACTTAGTACTGATCTGCACTACAGGTTTTCTTCCATCAATATTGGTATAATGTTACAACTATTATTACTTAGTACTAACTGGTCTCATAGTGAAGATATTCTGGGCAGAAATAAATTTACTTATTGTCATTTTGATGTTCATCTCTTTTGCTCCTTGGGACAAGCCAACAAAATTGAGACGAAGAAATTCAAAACAATGGGGTTCTTTACAAAGTTGTTAGGAAAATAAAGAAAAGAAAAATCAGTTTAAGAATTCACACTGCCTTGTACCTGAATGCAGGTGAGATGGGTTGAGATTGATGTATACGGTATCATTTTCTGGACCATTAAAAATCCTGTCACCTCTAGAATGAAATGCTGCCGTGATTTACCAGCCGATGACATAACATTGCACTATCATTTAGAAAGAGAAATGAGAAGCACAAGTATTGAACCGCACATATTTCTAAGTTTATCACCTTAAAAAATAAGATATTCTGTGCAGGAGGAAACCTGTAAATTTATTCTCACCGCTCAGGTTCTTCATCTAAATCATTTTGATTTAAATGACAAACTAAGCTTTGGGGGAATAAACAAGTGAATGAGAGAAAAGCTTTTCCAACAGGGCAAGAAGAATGTCTGGTAACAAATTGCAAGATCTTGTAGATAGGTTTTCAAGGCCATTCAAGTGATTTAATTTTTTTTTCTGTTTTTAAGACTTCATTCACCTGTAGCACTAGCTCACTAGTAAGTGTAAAAGGACACCAAAATGATCAATTTTTCTCCCTTATTTCACATAAGCTTCACTTTATGACCCAGAATGATCAAAGCCTATTTGATAATGTAAATAGGAGGTGCCTATTTCAACAAGATTTTAAAAAATCTGCATATCATGAATCTTTTTCATGATCTTCAACAAGATATAGCAAGCAAGAGAAAAAGTTGAGTCAATTTTAGTCATAGATGGACTCATATATATTTATTGTCTTGATGAATCAGAACTATTTATTACTTATTTTTTTGGGAGGGTCACACCCAGCAATGCCCAGGGTTTACTCCTGGCTCTACAATCAGGAATTACTCCTGGCAGTTCTCGGGGAACATATAGGATATAAGGGCTCGAACTAGGGTATGCCACTGTAAGGCATACACCCTCCCCGCTGTGCTATCGCTCCAGCCAGAACCATTGATTACTTAAAAAATAGAAATGAGTGTCCCCTTATCCCCGCATCCACGCCAGCACTCGTTGCTTTTACCCTTTTGGATATGGGCCAGTCTCTGTGGTGTGAGGTGATATCTCATTGTTATTTTGATTTGCATCTCTCTGATGATTAGTGATGATGAGCATTTTTTCATATGCCTTTTGGCCATTCGAATTTCTTCCTTGTCAAAGTTTCTGTTCATCTCTTCACCCCATTTTTTAATGGTGTTGGCTGTTTTCTTCTTATATAGTTGTACCAGTGCCCGATATATCCTGAATATAAACCCCTTATCAAATGGATATTGGGTGAATATTCTTTCTCATTCTTTGGACTGTCTTTCTATCTTGGTCACTGTTCCTTTTGAGGTGCAGAAGCTCTTGTGGATGTAGTGCAACCCACAATATGTAAGAGAAGGAAAAGAGAGAGAGGGAGAGAGAAAAAGAGATAAAAGAAACTGCCATTTAGGCAGGCTATGGGAGGGCGAGGGAATTGGAGACATTGGTGGTGGGAAATGGGCACTGGTGGAGGATGGGGTGCTGGAACACTATGTGAGCGAAATCTCCAAACATGAACAAT
>JAJIBD010007339.1:0-81038 GCA_021461705.1 Cryptotis parvus | reverse complement strand
TCTCTCTCTCTCTCTCTCTCTCTCTCTCTCTCTCTCACTCTCTCTCTCTCTCTCTCTCTCTCTCTCTCTCTCTCTCTCTCTCTCTCTCTCTCTCTCTCTCTCTACTCTCTCTCTCTCTCTCTCTCTCTCTCTCTCTCTCTCTCTCTCTCTCTCTCTCTCTCTCTCTCTCTCTCTCTCTCTCTCTCTCTCTCTCTCTCTCTCTCTCTCTCTCTCTCTCTCTCTCTCTCTCTCTCTCTCTCTCTCTCTCTCTCTCTCTCTCTCTCTCTCTCTCTCTCTCTCTCTCTCCTCTCTCTCTCTCTCTCTCTCTCTCTCTCTCTCTCTCTCTCTCTCTCTCTCTCTCTCTCTCTCTCTCTCTCTCTCTCTCTCTCTCTCTCTCTCTCTCTCTCTCTCTCTCTCTCTCTCTCTCTCTCTCTCTCTCTCTCTCTCTCTCTCTCTCTCTCTCTCTCTCTCTCTCTCTCTCTCTCTCTCTCTCTCTCTCTCTCTCTCTCTCTCTCTCTCTCTCTCTCTCTCTCTCTCTCTCTCTCTCTCTCTCTCTCTCTCTCTCTCTCTCTCTCTCTCTCTCTCTCTCTCTCTCTCTCTCTCTCTCTCTCTCTCTCCTCTCTCTCTCTCTCTCTCTCTCTCTCTCTCTCTCTCTCTCTCTCTCTCTCTCTCTCTCTCTCTCTCTCTCTCTCTCTCTCTCTCTCTCTCTCTCTCTCTCTCTCTCTCTCTCTCTCTCTCTCTCTCTCTCTCTCTCTCTCTCTCTCTCTCTCTCTCTCTCTCTCTCTCTCTCTCTCTCTCTCTCTCTCTCTCTCTCTCTCTCTCTCTCTGCTTTTTTTGGGACCACCCGGTAATGCTCAGGGGTTTCTCCTGGCTCTGCGCTCAGGAATTACTCCTGGCGGTGCTCGGGTACCATATGGGATGCCGGGGATCGAACCCGGGCGGGCACAGGCTGGCCACGTGCAAGGCAAACGCCCTACCCGCTGGGCTATCGCTCCCGGCCCAGGACTGTTCTCTCTGTAAGATCCATCGCGGTGGCTGGAGCCCGTCTCTGTCTTCTGCCAGCAGCTCCCCTCGTTCTCAGACCCACCCCCAGGGTGCCCCCGGCAGGACGTGCCTCGGCTGTGCGAATGGGAACTCAGCGAGTCTCAGGAGAGCCCAGGCAGGCTCTGACGCTGAACTCCGCACGTGTGAGTCTGATTCTCAACCATCTACGTGACATTTACCCAGGGTCTAGACAGGAAGCCGGCAGGTGCGGACATGGCATTAATGCCGAACTTGAAAGAAACAAGTGGCCGGAGGGCCGGGTCCCCAACTCCTGGGGCTGGGGAGCTTGACCCACCTGAGCTGTGAGGATGAGCTCGCTGATGACGGGCGCTGCGTGCTGACAGCGGTCTGGGGGACCCATGACCTGAGCCGCTCTCTGGACTGACGCCATCGTCTGCAGAACAACGAGAAGGCGTCAGGGATGCTTCAGAAGAAACCAGCCTCTCCAGTCTGCGACCGACACTGCTCGGGCAGAGGAGGAACCAGACATGGCGGCTCCGGGGCTTCAGGGCCTCCAGTCCCGGAAACCAGAGTGGCCGCAAGGTCCACCCCGCACCCGCTGCTCGGGCAGGCACAGCCAGGAGAGAAAGAGCCTGGCAGCTACGGAAGGAACAGAGGCCGAGGAGAGGCTAGGAGAAGCCCTGGACACTGGCAGCAGGCGTCCGCTTCCCAGCTGGTCGGAATCGAGAAATGACGACAATAAAGCCAACACGAAAAACTGCCGATAAAGATGATTTTGTAGATTTCATCAGGAATCTGCTTCAGCATAAAGTGCTTGTCTTAGGGCCAGAGCGACAGCACAGCGGGGAGGGCATTTGTTGCCTTGCACGTGGCCGACCCGGTTCGATCCCTGGCATCCCATATGGGTCTCCTGAGTACCACCAGGAGTAATTCCTGAGCGCAGAGCGAGGAGCCCCTGAGCATTGCCAGGTACCAAAAAGCCAAAAAATTAAAATAAAGAATTTGGGGGGCTGGGGGCCGGGCAATAGTCCAGTGGGGAGGGCGTTTGCCTTGCATGCTACCGACCCAGGTTCAAGTCCCTGGAATCCCTTTATGGTCCCTGGAGCACTGCCAGGAGCAATTCCTGAGTACAGAGCTAGGAGTATCCCCTGAGCATTGCAGGGTGTGACCCAAAAAAGGGAAAATAAAAAGAATTTGGGGGCTGAAGCGACAGCACAGCGGGGAGGGCGTTTGCCTTGCATGTGGCCAACCTGGGTTCGATCCCGGCATCCCACACGGTCCCCGAGCACCGCCAGGAGTAATTCCTGAGCAAAGAGCCAGGAGTATCCCCTGAGCATAACCGGTGTGACCCAAAAAGAAAAAAATAAATAAAATTAATAAATGAGGGGCCGGAGCGATAGCCCAGCGGGTAGGGCATTTGCCTTGCACGCGGCCCGTGCCGGCCCCGGGTTCAATCCCCGGCATCCCATATGGTCCCCAAGTAATTCCTGAGTGCAGAGCCCCTGAGTATCGCCGGTATGACCCAAAAAAGAAAAAAAAATTAATAAATGAAAAATTCAAGCGATATGTTGGTTTTCCTGATTCTACTGGTCCTAGCGGGGCAAAGGCTCAGACACTCCATAGGTCTAGGCTCGGGGTCGGGAGGGCAAACTGGCAAACTCAAGAGGTCAGGAGGCCCCAGACCGGAAGGGAGTGGGCAGAGCCCGGCCGAACCAGTCAGCGCCCACGGCAGAAGCACTGACCAACCTGGCTTGAACTGGACCAACCTGGCCTGAACTGGACCAACCTGGCTTGAACTGGACCAACCTGGCTTGAACTGGACCAACCTGGCTTGAACTGGACCAACCTGGCTTGAACTGGACCAACCTGGCTTTGAACTGGACCAACCTGGCTTGAACTGGATCCTCACGCCCGCGTCACTCTGGATCTTCTTGATCATTTCCCGTTTCTTCCGATGACGATCCCGACAGCAAACCTGGGCACGGACACCTGAGCGGAGAGAAGCCCTCAGAGCCCCTGCGCACAGCGCCTGGCTTCAGAAGACACATACACACACGCTCTCACACGTGTGTTCTCAGGAATCACACTAAGACAACACACACATGCTCTCACACGCATGTTCTCAGGAGTCACACTACAGACAACACACACATGCTCTCACGCATGTTCTCAGGAATCACACTACAGACAACACACACATGCTCTCACACATGTTCTCAGGAATCACACTACAGACAACACACACATGCTCTCACACGCATGTTCTCAGGAATCACACTACAGACAACACACACATGCTCTCACACGCATGTTCTCAGGAATCACACTACAGACAACACGCACATGCTCTCACCCGCATGTTCTCAGGAATCACACTACAGACAACACACACATGCTCTCACACGCATGTTCTCAGGAATCACATTACAGACAACACGCACATGCTCTCACATGCATGTTCTCAGGAATCACACTACAGACAACACGCGCGTGTTCTCACACGTATGTTCTCAGGAATCACACTACAGATAACACACACATGCTCTCACACTCATGTTCTCAGGAATCACACTACAGACAACACACACATGCTCTCACATGCATGTTCTCAGGAATCACACTACAGACAACACGCACATGCTCACACGTATGTTCTCAGGAATCACACTACAGACAACACACACATGCTCTCACACTCATGTTCTCAGGAATCACACTACAGACAACACACACATGCTCTCACATGCATGTTCTCAGGAATCACACTACAGACAACACGCACATGCTCTCACACACATGTTCTCAGGAATCACACTATAGACAACACACACACGCTCTCACACACATGTTCTCAGGAATCACACTACAGACAACACACACATGCTCTAACACGTATGTTCTCAGGAATCACACTAGACATCACACATATGTTCTCAGGAATCACACTACAGACAACACACACATGCTCTCACATGCATGTTCTCAGGAATCACACTATAGACAACACGCACATGCTCTCACACGTATGTTCTCAGGAATCACACACTACAGACAGGAGAGGATGAAGCCTTTTTTTGTCTTAGAAAAAATGATTTTTTTTTGTCTTTTTGGATCACTCCCAGTGATGCTCAGGGGTTACTCTGCACTCAGGAATTATTCCTGGTGGTGCTCAGAGAACCTTAGGGGGGTGCCAGGGACAGAACCCTGGTTGGCTGTGTGCAAGACAAACGCCCTCCCTGCTGTACATCGCTCAGGAGTTCTTGATGGTTCCCAATCGCAATGGTGAGGGTTAAATAACGAGCCCTAGTGAAGACCCCAATCAACCTGATACTGCACAGCGAAGCTCAGGAGGCGACACCACAGTCCCTACCGACAGCCCGCTGGATGCTCTCTGGGCCAGAGAAGGCTCCTTCCTTCTCCCTCTGCGCCGCCTCTCCTGTCCCAGAGCCTTCATTTATTTATTTTTATTTACTTTTTTGCCTTTTTGGGTCACACCCGTGGTGCTCAGGGGTCTCTCCTGGTCCTGCACTCATGAATTACTCTTGGCGGTGCTCGGAGGGACCCTATGGGATGCCGGGATCGAACCTGGGTCGGCCGCATGCAAGGCAAACGCCCTCCCCACTGGACTACTGCTCTGGCCCCAGAGCCTTCGTTTTAATCCTTTGTAAAAGACACATTCGTGGCATTAAGGAAACTTCCAATGCCACGCGTGCCGCCGGCCACTGCGCCCCACCGGGCCTGCTCCCCTAAGCAGCCTCTCAAAGCTCCCCTATCCAGGGCCTCTCCTGGGTGTCGCTGCCTCACCACATAGCACCCCAAGCTCCCTCTTGTCCTTGCAGGCTGATGAAATTCATGGGGAGCCTGTTTCTGCCAGGCCTGTCCAGGCTGCGTTTATCAACATTCATTTCAGAGGTTCTTTAATGCTGGTTTTGGGGGTGCTCAGAGGACCCTGTGGTGCCACGGGTCCAACCTGGGTTTACTGCAGGCAAAGCCTGTGCCCAGCAGTGACATCAGCACCAGCCCGGGCCTTCGGTCCTGACCCTCGTCTACCTCGTCTCCAGGCTCGAAGTTTGGGGACATCTGTCACAGCCCAGATCCCAAGAAAGCCTGGACCCGGTCTGCCGGACCAGCGGGCTAAGCTCTGAGGCAGAAGAGCGGAGCCCGGCTCCCCAGCTGGGCACCCAGACAGCTCCGTGATGTGTCCTCCGAGGAGCCCGCGGAGGCGCGGGGCCGCACTCTCTATGCTGCCGGCGCCCAGCCGGAGCTGAAGTCGCGCCCGGGCTGCGCAGGTCGGCCTGGTCCTTCTCCCGGATGACCTCGAGCACCATTTCTCGCGCTTGCTGCAAACACACGGCAAAGGATTATGGAACACAAATGCCGGGAACAAGCACGGCCCAGGATCGGAGATGACAGGGGACGAAGCCCAGACGGGCTCCGCTCCGCCCCCACACCAGACGCACGGGCCCGTGAGAAGGCTTTGACGGGCCGACTCGCCGTAAAGGTGGAGAAAGTGGGCCACGGAACCACCGTCCCTCACCCCTGTCTTTTGTTCTGCTTTTTGGGTCACACCTGGCGATGCTCAGGGGACCATATGGGATGCCGGGATCGAACCTGGGCTGGCACGGGCCGGTCGTGCAAGGCAAACGCCTCTACCCGCTGAACTATGGCCCGGCCCCACTCAGGAATTACTCTTGGCAGTGCTCAGCCAAGTCAAGCACACAGTTGGTCGGCTGTTTTGTATGGTGCTGGGAATGCGCACCATACAAAACATATGGGATGCCTGGAACTGAACCCGGGTCAGCCACGTAAAAGCCCTATCTGCTAGACTATCGCTGTGGCCCCTGCCTGGTGGTGCTTGGGGGACCCTGTGGGATGCCGGGAATCGCACCCGGTGTGCAAGGGAAGCTCCCTCCCTCCATCCCCTCCCTCCCCACGGAGCTGTCAGGCCCGCCCAGCACCTCCACAAACGCCGACCAGGCACGGCGCACGAACCGGCCCTGGTCCCCCACCTGGACTCTGAACGGGTCTCCAGTGATGCGGAGTGGCTTGTCTGCCCCCGTGGGCAAGGGGCCGCCCTGAATCATGACCATTTTCACACCTGTCCGCTCCTGTGGGAACAGGCAGAGGCCTCAGGGTCTGGGACACAAGCTGGGGGCTTCCAGTGTGCCCCACACACACACACGCTGGCCGCACCCCCCACCCCACACACACACACACGCTGGCCGCAATGGGAACTTGCTTCCCTAGAGATCCTGGAGGGTGAGCGCTGGCTCAGCCCTGGCCTGTACTGGGCTGGGTGCTCGTACAACATTCTTTGCTCAGAGTGGAGCACAGCAAGGAGAGGGGAGCACGGGAGCGGCCCACGCCCCTCCCTGACGCAGGGATGTCATGAGGATCGCTCCCCAGGGAGGGCGCTCACACGCACCTGCAGCTGCTTTATCGCCTCCCCGCCTTTGCCGATGACCAGGCCCACTTTGGACGCGGGATGAGAAGCTCCCTGGACGCTGCTGCCGCCATCGGAGTCGCTGTGGAAGCCAGGCCCGTTCCGCAGCGCTCCACAATCTGCGCCAGGAGCCGCTTGGCTTGTCTTGGAGAGGAAGAGCAGAAGCAGAGGTGCGGCGTTAAGGGTGGGCTCTGCACCCTGCGGAGGGGGCGCGGCGCCAGGACAGCCTCCGCAGCTCAAGCTCCTGCCCCAAGGCCGAGGCGTCTGTGATCCTCTATGCCGGGCTGGAAGGGAAACCTGCACACCCCAAGCAGCGCCCCACACAGACAGAGCCTGGAGGAGCGGTGGCCGGCGGGCACAGCGCCCCCACAATCTGCCCATGGCTGGCGCCTCACAGTGTTGGCAAGTACTGCTGGGGGACACGGGCACGGGCAAAGATCACTGCTGACCCCCGAGCAAAGCAATCCGATCCCACAGGGCTCTCAGCGCAGTGAGGACAGGGAGAGCAGACAGACAGGAAGAAAGCAAGCAGGTTTTAGTGCAGTCACGTCGGAACCCCCGACTCCCAAGGGCCTCTCCGCGGTCCTCTCTCGCCGCGCTTGGCCGCTGCCTGACTCCTCAGCTGGGTCTGCAGGGCTGGGACGAGGCGGCGGCAGTCAGGCGCAGGTTCAGCTGCTCTGGGCTCTGTATGCCAGAGCTCCCAGCTCCCATGGCTTGGTGTTTGGTCGGCTGTTTTGTATGGTGCTGGAATGGCGCCCAGGGCCTCACCCACCCCAGAGCTCAGGGGCTGCCCCACCGAGCCCCACCCTGCGCCTTGAAGTTCTGCTGATGTGTGTGCGGGGCCCTGCAGGGGCCAGGTCCCTTTTCTGCACCAGAATCTCTCCTGCACGAGAAGGCTCAGGTCCCTGAGAGAGAAGAATGTGGCTACCCAGGCCAGCAGTGACTGCTCGCCGAGAACACACTGCCCAACTCCTTAGCAGACAGGAAACAGACAAGGTTAGGAGAGGAGGAGGAAAGAGGAGGGCCGGAAGCAGGCCGCGCTCTGGGCCCGAGTGTCCGCACACGTCCAGCGTCCTCTCCTTTGCGGCCACATTCTCTGCTTGTGCCTGAGATGAAGCGGCCTCAGGAAAGAAGGGCCGGGCTCAGGCTGGACACCCACCTGCCCAGAGTGGACCCTGGCCTGGCCCTGCCACGGACCCTATTTTGCTTCACTGCCTGCAGCGCTGTGGCCGCACAAGAGTTTAAACTCCTCCATTTTCCCCAAGAAACAGAAACAATAAATGGCCCAATCCAGGGAACCGGGCCTGGGGAGCGCCCGGTGTCCTGGAGCTCTGAGCACAGCACCTTGAGCTCCGGAACCTGCCTCGGGCGTAGGCCCTAAGGGGCCCAGGCAGCTGTACAGCCCCCAAAAAGCTGAGGCACCTTCTGCTGCAGGCATATGGGCCTCTGAGCAGAGCGGCGGTGAGAAAGAGCACGAGACAGAGAGCTCAGAGGGACAAAGGCATCGGCGGCCTCCGGATGCCAGCAGGAGCCTGGAGCCGGCCAGAGTAAAACCAGAGGCGGCGGCTCAGAGGGCGGCAGGCAGGTGTAGCCACAGGCTCCAAACCTGGCTCTGCAGATGCGAGGGCAGTGCGGAGACTGGAAAAACTGCTCGCACACGCCGCCGGGTGGGGACAGAGACTCCCGCACAGCGCATGCGTGGCTTCGTGGCCGCCAGTGGGGACAGACTCCCGCACAGCGTGCGTGGCTTCGTGGCCGCCTGACCTTTGGGTGCTCCAGAGCCACTGGCCCTTCCAGAGCTCCCCGTCTGGGGAAGGAGGAGGAAGAGAGAAAGGGAAAGCAAATGAAGGAAACTTACTCAATCCTTTCTGGGGTTCCGGTAAGCACACAGGGTCTCTCTGGAATCCCAGAGCTCTCTATAAGAAGAACCAAGAAGGTGACGGGTGTGGGGCGTGCAGCAGGCGGCGCCCGCCCCGCAGAGCCCCGAGGCTCCCACAAAAAAGACTCAGTCCTGCTCGGGAGACTCAGGCTGGCAGCTCTGCCCAAGAACCCCAGTCTGCAGGGGCGGCTGGGTCCGGATGACCCCTCCAGCTCCGAGCAGGCCCCGCGGGACGGGCCACCCAAGCGACGACCCCCAGTGCAGCCTAGACCCTGTGGCCAGGGACGGTCAGCGGCCGCCTGCAAGTCACTGGTCCAGCCAAGGGACCAGAGGAGAATCTTATTTTCCAACATATGTGACGTTGTATTTTGCTCCTTGTGCCAGGAAATAAAAAGGTGAAGAGAAACAGCCACGCGCTCTGCTGCTCGAGACGGGCCACGCACTCGCCGCATCCTAGACCCTCGCCCCCAGCACCTTCCTCTACCCAGAGGATACAAACACATGGCCCGTGGGAACGGCGCGGCTGACCCAGCAGGGGCCCCAGGGCGACGCGCAGAAACAGCAGGGCCTCCGGCGGCGGGGCAGGGCTGGGCGGCCCCAGGGGACCTCGCGCTCCGTCCCCTGCAGGGGCTAGTCCGGGAGCCCAGGGCTGGCCGTGGCCTTCACCCTCTCTCCTCTCTCCTCTTTGCCGCTGTCTGTCTGGGCCACACCTGTGGTGCTCAGGGGCTGACCCTGGTATGCTGGGGTGGGTGGGCACCACAGCAGCGCTGGGGTCAGCCCCGACTGGCCTGTGTAAGGGAAGTGCCCTTCCGCTGTACCAACATTCCGGCCCAAGGCCCTGGCCCTCACGTCTGAGCACAGGCAGAGCGACTGCATGTGGACACAGCCCCGCCCGAGTCCCCCCTCTGGCTCCTGGACCTGGGGCCGCAGGACCAGGGCCGCGAGGGAGGCAGACTTACCTGAAGCTATTTGAATTTTGCAACCAGACTCTGCTTGAATCCGTGATATCTGCTCACCTCCCCCTGCCAATAACTGAAAAACAGCAGAGAGTCAGCGCCCCCACATCACAACTGCCCCCCCCCAGAAGGGCCGAGTGCATGGAAGCCAAGAGACGCCGGTGCCCTCGGGCTTGAAGCGTCACAGCAGCCAGCTCCAGTGAGCCCCACAGGGCAGCAGAGGCGGGCGGGCTTGCACTGGTGCTCAGCAGCCCCTTCGCCGGAAGATGCCCCCGAAGCTAACGCGACTGCGGGTGCCGGGTAGCTGGAGTGCAGCTCCCCCACAACGGGGCCCGAGCGACAGCCCAGCGGAAGGGCATTTGCGTGCACAGGGTCAACATGGGTTCGATCCCCAGCATCCCATATGGTCCCCCAAGCATGCCAGGAGTAGTTCCCTTGTACAGAGCCAGAAGTGACCCAAAAAACAAAAGACAAAAGCATTCCACAACAGGCAACTCTCCCTGACACCGTGGCGCAGGGCAGGCAGGGAGGAAGAAGGTGGGTACTTACTAAAGCCAACCATTTTATCAGGTACTTTGAATTCTTCTGTGATTACTGCCCTGAAAACAGAGAACACTGTGTGTGCTGGGAGAAACGGCGAGTCCAGAATCCTGCGGCTGCTCCACATTGCCCATCCCCGTGGCCAGGGGAGCACCCACAGGCCCAGCGCCTCCTCGTCCTGTGGCAGAGGCCACTGTCGGTCTCCCACTGGCCGTCGCCTCTCCCAGCCCATTCTCCAGCTGGCTGCTGCGGAACGGCCCGTTGCTGACGCCCTCTCTGGGGTCTGTGGGCGCCATCCGGGCGGCCCCAGGTTCTCCCCTGCCCCTTCACTGCCTGGGTCCTGCTCTCCGCCCTCTCTCCGAGTAGCCTCGTCTCTGAAGCTGAGACACTCCAGAAGAAACTGGGACCAGCAGCGGCCTGGCCACTGCTGCACAGGTCAGCTTGGCATGCTGCTGTCCACTGCTCCCGTGGGCCACTCCTGTGGCACTGCAGGAGACCAGCTGGCCGAGGGCACAGAGCCCAGCCGGCCCCACCCTGCGGGCAACCTCCCGCCATTCTCCTGTGCTCTTTTTTTTTTTTTTCTTTTTGGGTCACACCCAGCGACCCTCAGGGGTTACTCCTGGCTCTGCACTCAGGAATCACTCCTGGCTGTGCTCGGGGGGACCATATGGGATGCTGGGGATCGAACCTGGGCCAGCACAGGCCGGCCACGTGCAAGGCAAATGCCCTACCCGCTGGGCCATCGCCTCCGGCCCCTCCTGTGCTCTTCTGCTCCTCCTCCTCAGGACTATGGACTCTCCCCTAACACCTAGGAAGCAATTACATCTAAGCGTTTATCTACCTCAGAGGGCTCAAAGCAGATCATTTCCCCCTTAAAATGATCAGCTTTTTGGCTGTTTGGGGCCACACCCGGCAGTGCTCAGGGGATCGGGTGGCGCGAGGGCCTCAGTCGAGCGCGGGGTCTGCGGGACAGTGCGGCAGGGGGCACCTGACCTGCACTTGACAGCTGACCAGGGCTCAATCCCCAGCTCCCATATGATCCCCTGGGCCTGGCCAGGACTGATCCCCTGAGCACAGCCAGATGTGGCCTCCAAACAACAAATCAGGGGAACAGCACTGCGGCCACGTGGAGAGCAAGTGACCCCCTGCAGAGACCTCCCCAGGCTTCCCAAAGGCGAGCATTCAGAACTCCCCTCATGGAGGGGAGTCGCCCCCCGAGGGGGCCAGGCCAGCCGAGGGCCGCCTCAGGGCTCGTCCTCAGGACCCCGCTGCAGGGAATCTGCCGGACAGGCTCCACGGCCTGGGGCAGGGGCAGCCCCTCCAGCGCAGGCGAGGACAGGAGGACAGGAGGAGAGGACCAGAGGCACTGGCCGGGGCTTTCAGAAGACAGAGGCAGGGCAGGGCAGAAGCCTGGTGTGGACAGAGCCTGCTGACCAGGGCTTCTTTGGAGCTGCTTGCTGAGTCTGAAACAAGCGCAGTCCTGTGAGCGTGGTCTCAGTGGGTAAGCAAACAGCAACAGCACCCCGGTTCCCTCATGACCCCCCACATCGATTCAGCAACAAGAGACCATGTCAGTGGCGAGGGCGGGTGCTGGGGCCCAGTTGTAGAGACGCTCTCACCCCTCCAGCAAGGGAGCGGGAGGGCCCGGAACATCTATTTTACTTTTTGGGGGTGGGGGCCACACCCGGCTGTGCTCAGAGGACCATACGGAGTGCCGGGCGTGACTCCAAGTCTGCTGCATGTGAAGTCGGCACCGTGCCTGCTGTGCTACCGCTCTGGCCCTATTTTACTCTTGTGACAGGCAAGACTGGTTATAAAGGTCTGCAGACTGATCTTTTAAAAAGTTGGGGGCTGGGACCGAGCCGATAGCCCAGCGGTAGGGCGTTTGCCTTGTACACGGCCGACCCGGGTTCAATCTCCGGCATCCCCTATGGTCCCCTGAGCACCGCCAGGAGTAATTCCTGAGCAAAGAGCCAGGAGCAACCCCCTGAGCATTGCCGGGTGTGACCCAAAAAAAAAAAAAAAGTTGGGGGTCAGAGCCATAGCAGAGGGGAAGGCATTTGCTTTGCTCACAACCAACCCAGGTTCGATCCCCGCATCCCATATGGTCCCCTGAGCACCTCCAGGAGTAATTCCTGAGTGTAGAGCCAGGAGTAACCCCCTGAGCATCATGGATGTGACCCCCCCAAAATGAACGAACGAACGAACGAATGAATGAATGAATGAATGAATGAATGAAAAAATAAAATTCCTAGGGCCAGAGCGATAGCACAGCAGGTAGGGCATTTGCTTTGCATGCAGCCAACCAGGTTTCGATCCCCGGCATCCCATATGGTCCACCGAGCACCACCAGGAGTAATTCCTGAGCGAAGAGCCAGGAGTAACCCCTGAGCATTGCCAGGTGTGACCCAAAAAGAGCAAAAATAAATAAAAAAATAAAATCAAATCAAATCCCTGGGCATTGGGCCTGAGCGATAGGCCAGCGGGGAGGGCACTCACCCTGCAGGCAGCCGACCCGGGCTTGATTCCTGGCACTACACACACAGTTCTCTGAGCCCCACCAGGAGTGATCTCTGAGCACAGAGCCAGAAAAACCAAAACAAACGAACTAAGGATAGTGCTGCATCCTCATTATTTAAGGGAAGGCTAGAAGGGAAAACTGAGGCTCTCTGGGACATTCCCTGGCTCTTTCCGGGACAACCTGCTCTCAGCAGGGAGACCAGGCCAGGAAAAGCAGGGGCCAGGCAAGAGAGGGGCACCCCTCCAGCACAGGGTGAAGCGGGCAGAAAGCATTGCCGGGCCCGTGGAGTCTGGGTGCATGGCACCAGGGTGGATGTCCAGGCCCAGGCTGGGCACATTCCCGCCTGAGCCTGGCCTTGGAAAAGGGAGCAAGAGACCCTGGAGCCTGTGAGATGCAGCCCGCGGCTCCTCCCACCTCCCACCTCCCACCTCTGACTTCCCAGCACTTTGCGCACAGATGGTGGATCAATAAACAATTAGAAATGATCAATAAATAATAAAACATAACCCACTGCTTACCTTTGATGTACCAAGGCCCTAACTGGTTACCTACTGTGGCAAAGAGAAAGAGAAAAGAAAAAATCAAAGCATTAGCACGGATAAACTAACTTCATCCTCACAAGAGTTCTTCCCGGGGCCGGGAAGAAAGGCAGGCGGAAAGCAGGCAAACAGCAATTTAGGCTCAGTGGCTGAAATGAATGCGTTATGCGATACGAAACAGGAGGGGACGTCGTGCGCGGCCCGGCGCCGGCCCACTGTCCAGCTGAACACAGGATAAGAAATTGATCCGTGTGTCCGCACGCTGAGAGGCCGGGGAGGAGAGGCCGCCCGCCCGCACCCCCGCGACGACAGAGCGAGAGTGAGGCTCCTTCTCCCTTTCTCAAGCAAATGAGCAGGTCTAAGCTGCGCGGCAGCATTGTGCGGGCTGGTCCCGCAGCTGCGGCTCCCCTGGCTCCCAGCACGGATGTCCTGGCCAGCCCCCAGCCCCTCCTGCCCCCATTCCAGCCACTGGGCCCCTCCATCGCCCAGCCCAGACCCCCTAGGCCCCCTGCCTTCCCGGCCCAGACCTCTCAAGCACCGGGGGCCTGGCCCCTCCCCGAGAACAGGGGTGACGTGCCGGCAGGCCCTCGTGTCACCCAACTGCCCTGGCACCCACCAACCGTTCCTGTCCCCTCTCCCGGCGACTGATGGCTGGCTCCTTCCCTGGCCGGTAGCAAGACTGGGGCCGTGGCGCTTCTTTTTTGGAAAAAAGCAGCCCGGGAAGCATCAGCAGAGGACGGAGGGAAGACGCCAAACACACCAGGAGCCGCTGGCCCCTCTGATGCACCGGCCCAGGCCCCAGACACAGGCCCCAGGGGAGAATGGCGTGAAGGCCAGGGGACAGGGGGCAAGCACGAACGACAAGCCCACGCGGTCACTCTCCACTCCAGCTCAGCCCACTGCCTGCACCAGGGAACTAGCAGACAGTGGCGCGGGAGAAGAAAGCAGAGAGGAAGCAGCGAGCAGCGGGCCGCGGCAGTGACACGGCCTCGCTCCCAGTCTCTCCGGGTCGCAGCTAAATACGGGCATTGCGTCTGCTTGCCTTGAAGGAAGACGTGTGCTCACGACCTCCGGAGACGTTCCCTTGCTATCGTGCAGCCTGGACTCTGGGCGCCACCAGGCGCAAGAGCCCGAGCGTGTGAGCACTGGAGCAGGAGTCCAGGAAGAATCTGCATGTGAGCAACGAGTGGGAGTCGAGTGCCGAGAGTGCGAGAGCCCAGGACTGCAAGTCTGGGTGTGTGAGCACTGGGGGGGGAGACCAGAATGAGAGCGGGGGCATGTGAGCACAGCATCGGGCACCCCGCAGGGGCCTGGACTCCCCATCACTGGGCCCTGGGCATGGGGGCAAGGCCTGCAGGTGCCTGCCCGTCACACTCCCCAGGGCTGGCGCGGCCACTGCAGCCCTCGGCCGCGGAGACATCAGAGCCTGCCGGTCTGATGCTGCGTCAGCCAGAGAAGCCCCAGAAGCCCCAGGCAGGCTCGCAGGACCCCGGGCCAGCTGCACGGTGCCCACACACAGGCTCACACAGCCCGGCCCCACCACCAGCAGCGTCGCTGCCGCCCCACGGCTCTGCCGGCAGACCCCAGACCCCAGATAGTCCGCCCTGCACTGGGCCTCAGGCCAAGGCTGAAAGGCAGGACTTATGGCTAGGGCTGAAAACAGCGAGGTTGGTGCCTGCAAAGCCAAGGCAGCTGGAGAAAGGGTGCTAAGCGTGGCAGTGCCAGCCCAGAGCTGGGCATCTGGGTCTTCACGCAGAGGGTGTGAGAGGGAGGCCGCTGGGAGCACTGAACGCTAACTAACTCGCACCAACTTACTGTGAAGAAGGTAAACGCTGAATGGAATCAGCCACTTTTCCCCCTAACGGTGCCTGTTGGTGGCCGAGGCTGCACCTGGCTCCAAGGGCCACTTCAGCTCCAGTGGGGCGAGGTGGGGCGTAGACGGGCACCAGACGTGGCTCCCTGCACCAACCACGCCACTCCCGGCACCAGGACGCCACGGGGCAAAACGGCTGCTGCCGGCCGGCAAGCGGCTGCGATGGAAGCCGCTCTCTGTGGGCCGTGGGTCTGGCCCGTGCCAGCTACAAGGCATGGCCTCGTGCTCCCCATAAAGGAGGGAAAAGGCCCCATCGCCCTCACCCGAAGTACCTGTGGCAGTGCCCCCTTCACATGCGGCAGCTGACGGGCACCGTTAGGACCCCCAGAGTGCATGAAGCCGCCAGGCTGGGCATGGCTGGTATATGGCCAAACAAAGGGGCGGAGCTGACCGCGTCCACAAGTCTGAAAAGCATCAGAGGAGGCTGGACTCACCCAGGACCCTGCCAGCCCGGTTACGGCCAGCAGGATGACCCCACAGCGGCAGGGGGTTTCGGCAATTTGCAGTGTTCAGGATGCTTTTCTCCCCAGGACAGTACAAAGGCTCCCAGTGTTGGCGACAAGCCTCGCGGCCGGCAGCGCAACACTGAGCTCAGCAGAAAGGGGCTTCAGGCAGCAGGGGGTGGCCGGCGACGCACGAGGGCAGGAGGGCCTCTCCTGGTTCTCTGGGGCGGCCTCCCACTCCCACAAGGTCCAGCAGAAGCCTCCCATGCTGGGGCGCAGGAGGGGGCGGCCTGGAGCACTGAGCCTCCCCCTTCGGGCTCCTCACCCCAGCCCGGCAGCACCTCTTCAGCTGCGGCGCCCCAGGCATGACGGGTTCCAGGACAGGCCCCAGGACAGACCCAGGCGTACTAGCGGGTACGCTAGGGGGGGATGCACTGAAGGCTCCGGGAAACTGGGCAGTGTCTGACCAAGCCCGGGGCCTCAGACTCCACCAAGGGAACATGCCCCACTTCAAAATAAAATTAAATATCGAAAATATAAACAGTGGGCGCCTAGAGATGGCACTGCAGGGAAAGCACTGCCTGGGTCACTCCCTGGCACCACACAGGGTCTTAGAATGGCAGGAGTGATCCCCGAGCACCACCAGGCGTGGCCCAAAACAAAAGTGGACTGAAGTTTAGCAAGATAAAAAACCAGAGGGTCGGGCCGGGACTTGCTCTGCAGGTGGAGGCCCTGGGCTCAACCCTCCGCACAGGGGGAAGAAGAGGGGCCGAGTCGGGACTGAGCTCCAGTGAGGCCCAGGGTTCGAGCCCCTCAACAGGGAAGAGTGTGAGCTCTGGATGGCGGCTGTACAGTGCAGAGTCCGCGGACCGCGGGCTGGAGGACTCTGGGGAGCACCAAGGACGCTCGGGTCTTTGTTCCAGAAAGTTCCCTCCAATTACACGCCCCTGAATGGGTGCCAGCAAACTAGCTCTGACAGCTCGGAACGTGGCTCAGGCTGAGGAGCGTCTGCAGCTGGGGGAGGCCTTGCTGTGACCGGAGGCCACCTTGGGAGGCCGGTGTGAAGTGGGTGCTGCCAAGGGGCAGGCAGAGGGAACGGGAGCAGGATGGGGAAGGAGCGGTGAGAGAAAATAACGGGGGCCGGTGGCGGCTGTGCTGGCGGGAGCGCCCAGGGTTCCAGAACCAAGGTTCAGACCCTGTGCCTGTGAAGGGCTGGGAGGGGCTCACGTGTCGGGAGCAGGGCCAGAACCGGGGCCCGGCTACCACACAGGGCCAGTGAGGGGGCAAGGCGGGCAGGGCTGGGGCAAGAGGGGAAGCAGCCACGGGGAGGACGGACAGACGGACAGGTTCCCATGGGAACACCCTGGGGAGTGTCCGATGCGCACGCAGCTGCCCAGGCAGGGGGCCACAAAAGGGCAGAGTTGGGATCTGCGGGCCAGGCCCTGGCCCCGCACCCAGAGGGGCCAGACTCTCACCTCAGGAGCAAAGCGCCCGCCCGAAGCTCCCGGCCATTCAATGCTGGCCACTGGCTGGCCAATCTCAGTGACCCGAATGGAGCCGGGGGAGGCCCCTGGAGCTAACTCAGTGTGGAAGTTTGTCGAGACCCGGATCACACCTTCCAGCTCCCAGGGACTGAAGTTTAAGGGCAGGACCCGGGTCACACCTCCCAGCTCCCACCGGATCACACCTTCCAGCTCCCAGGGACTGAAGCTTAAGGGCGGGAGGGTCGAGAATCAGCCGCCGAGAACGTGAGCCGCTGCAGACGGCCAACGCGACCAGCGAGCTTCTGCTCAACCCCCACCATACAGAGCCTGCCCCCGCCAGCCTCTGGTCACTCACAGGCCCTGCTCCGGTGCCCAGGGTGTCTGCTCACACCGTGGCCAACCTCACATTCTACACGGGAGATGCCACGGAGCTGGGTCCTGAGGGGGCTCTCAGGGAGGGGGTCCTGGGGTCACACGGCAGCACAGGCAGCGCCCCTGACTCCTAGCCCCAGGACCACACAGAGCAGCAGCCCTCAAAGGCCGACGCGCCCCAAGCCCCGCTGCTCCTGAAAGAAAGTCCCAGCATGATGCAAATGGGCCCCAAGGGCTGTCGGGGCGCCTGGGACTGCGCCGCTCCCGCCCGCACCCACAGCCTCTCACTGCTTTCGCACGAGCGCACAAGCAGACCAGGACAGTGCCGCACGCTGCCCTGGCTTCCCGTGCTCAGGGGCGCCGCAGGCGGAAGGTCAGGCCATCACTGGAGGCCGCATCGCTGGCCTCAGCCCTGGCCACCGGAGTGAGACGGACCCCTGTGTGGACACCACGGGACGCCCGCAGCGGGGCTCACATGGGAGGCACTGCCGCTCCATGTCCAGCATGTGGGCACAGCAGCCACACCCGGACAGGGAGCCAGCAGGTCCCTCCACCGCTCTTCTTCTGATGGCCCTGGAAGGTTTCCTGACTACCCCACAGTTTTCAGAAATAGGGAGAATGTGGCCGGAGGGGATCAAAGGGCGCCAAGGCACGGCGGCAGGTCCCACAGATGGAGGGTCCCAGCATCTCGAGGTGGGGCCAGAGAAACAAAAAACACAGAGCAAATAATTCTTTAAAGAACATTTTTTTTTTTTCTTTTTGGGGTCACACCGCAATGCTCAGGGGTCACTCCCTGGCTCTGCACTCAGGAATTCCTCCTGACGGTGCTGGGGGTCCATATGGGATGCCGGGGATTGAACCCGGGCCAGCATGGGCCGGCTGCGTGCAAAGGCAAACGCCCTACCCGCTGTGCTGTCGCTCCGGCCCCTTTAAAGAACATTCTATGAAAGAATATGGTGCCTGTCAAGCCTTGACGATGACCCGACAAAATCACCTCACAAAGCTCCATACTTAAAAAAACTACCACCTTGAGCCAGAGCGACAGCACAGCGGGGAAGGCTTCTGCCTTGCACACGGCCGACCCAGGTTCGATCCCGCCATCCCATATGGTCCCCGAGCACCGCCAGGAGTAATTCCTGAGAAGAGTCAGGAGTAACCCCTGAGCATTGTCGGGTGTGACCCAAAAAGAAAAAAAACAGAGCCCACCATCTACTCTGAGTCCCCAGAGAGAGCAAGCCATCGCGTCAAATCGACTCTTCCGCGTTCATCAGGACAGGTTCTGGGGGCGACCGTCTGTGCCACCACGGCCCGGCCACTCTTCCTCACGCTCCGGAGCCCGTGCGCGTGTGCAGGGCTGGCCAGGCTGCACGTGGCCCGGGGGGCTCAGTGTCTGGAGTCCTTAGAGAATCCAAGCAGAGTCTCTCTGCCAAGGTGCTAGGGCACTTCCAAGTGGTCTCGATGTTGGGCAGAGTAAGCTAACACACCACCTGAACGCGGCCTGCCCGAGCACAGAAACAGCCTCGCTTAGAAAGCACAGAGTGCAGGAGAACGGGTGAGAGACCAGAAGGAGGAGACCCCAGGGAGCCGAGGGTCACGCTCCCCCAGTGCTGCGGCTGGGGGAGAAGCAGGCGATGCAGGGCCGGGAACCCCACACGCCCTTCTTCAAGGTCTCAGCGCAGCCCCAGCTTCTCAAGAGCCATGCTCCAAACCCTCACTTTCCTCTGCAGAAAAATGGGACCTCAATCTCCACACGGCGCTGCTAGGACGGAGCGCAAAATCACACCAAACTCCCTGAATGGGCCAATTACTTCCAAGCTGGTGCTCCAAGGCCAGCTGCAAAGTGCCGTGTATTATGGAGGCAAATGAGAATCAGATGCCAGAGAATTGCAGGAAAACGCGCTCTCCGTCCTTCCCCCTTCCCTGCTCCTGTGTGGCCGAGCTGAGGGAACCGCCGGCAGTCTGGGAGCAGCAGGTTCCCGGCCTCCGGGAGAGCGATCGGCTGCGACTCACCTGCTTCGTCCAAGGGCCGCGTCTGCGCTCCGTATCCATACACTGAGGGCTCCACTAGAGGCGTGGAATTATTCAAGTGAGGAATTGAATCAATTTTAGCACCAATCTAGAGAGAATCAGATTTAAATGCTCAGTAACACATCACGGCTGGATTCGAGGGAGGGTCGCCCCTTCCAGGGCGGCTGCCATCAGCAAGAGGCGCGTCCCCACGGTCAAGTGCCTCTCCCAGAAACCGACTTTCCTCTTGGCTTTTAATAACTGATACCAGTAATAATAGTAGACGATAAAGATAAATCTCCAGAAAGAATACTTCCACAATCTTGTTGGCTACAAGCAAGTCAGCATTTGGGGGCCGGGGGCTTGAGAAAGCTGCTCGGGGCTTTCTCCTGGCTCTAAGCTCGGTGGGTCTCTGGGCATCAAGCCAGGCGGGCTACATGCAAGGCAAACATCCCACCTGCGTTACTATCTCTCTGGCCCTGCAAATCAGTATTTTCCAGCCACTGCGTCAAACACAGGAGCACATTTGCGGAGGAGCAGGCGACGCCGCAAGTCTCTGTCCAAGAACGCGCTCACAAGATTCACAAGGTGCCCCTCAGCGGGGGCTTGCCAGGCCACAGGCTGTTCCTCAGGTGTGACACCTGGGGCAGGCCCCAGCCCACGACCACGGCAGAAACAGGGTCAGCCCTAGGCTGCGCCGCCCACAAGCAGGCACACGCGCGGTGCGTGGTCAGCCAGACTGCTGCCAGGGCTCCTGCCCCGAGGAGGCGAGGTGACCTCTGGGCTGCGGCCACTTTGGAAAACTTGATTAGCAATATCCTGTATCGGTTAGGTCACTAAGCACCTTCCCTCTCGCCAGGGAATGACTGTCCCCACATCTGAGGCTCACCCTCTCCCTAATCAAAGACACACAAGAGCCGGCTCCAGGCCCTGACGTTTCTGACTCGGGTCCCGTGCCCCAAGTCTGACCTGGGGCCAACTCGCTGCTATGAGGCCATAACGAACCCACTTCCGGAGGCGAGCGGGACCCTGAGCAGAGGCAGGCCTGGCCGAGCCCGCCCGGGGTTTCTGCCCCTGCAGAGGGAGGGAGCGGCAGGGCAGCGGGAGGGCGTTTGCCTTGATGCTGCCAACTCAGGCTCCATCCCTGGCATCCCACATGGCCCCGTGAGCATCTCCAGGAGACATTCCTGAGTGCAGAGCCAGGAGTAACCCCTGAGCATCGCCAGGTGCGACCCAAAAAGCCAAAAAAACAAGAGAGAGAAAGAAGAGAAGCACCCAGCCCTGTTCTGCGCCAGTGGCGCAGCGCCTCCTGGGAAGCACCAGCTCCTGAGAGGAATGACGAAGCGCTGAGGGACCAGTGACACGTCAGGTCCACACAACAGCCCACGCGTCATGGGTCGTGGCTGCTCGGTGCAATCCCTGCGCACAGGGGTCCGGAGCACGCCCCGGCACACTGCCAGCTGCGGCCGAAGCCCCCCAATCAAGCAACTTTACGGGTTAAGACACATGGAGCCATGCGTGTTTCGAGACCTGAGAGAAGGGGACATGCTCTGGGCTCGACAGGAAGGGAGCTGCGGAAGGTAGAGATGCAGGGCGGGAGAGAGAAGGTTAATTCACATCTTTGCAGCTGCGCCTGCCACGGAAAACCGGCCACTAAGAACACAAAGGCTGGTCAGGCGTATCTGGGCCCTCAGATCTTAATATTTTGTTGCACTTTCCCAAAGGATACCACAAAGAAACAATGTATTCCCTCAGCCGCAAATGCTACATTGTTGCCAGCAACGAGGGCTGGCGAGCTGACGCTGGCACCCCAAGGTCCGTGAGCACCAGAGCTAGACTGCAGTGACCCCCACCTACAAGCAACCCCAAAGCAACACCCAGTGATGCTGGATGCTGGGGGGGGGTTACTCCTGGATCTGCACTCAGGAATTACTGCTGGGGGTGCTCAGGGATGGAACCCCAGTCAGCCACATGCAAGGCAAACGCCCTCCCTGCTGTACTATTGCTCGGTCCAAATCTAAATTTTAGAATGACTTTAGAGTATTAAGGACTGACTATTCAGCCAAAAACCACAGTCTACAAATCGCTACAGGTCAGAAACTAGGCAAGTCCCTATTCCCAGGGTACAACCAGACTCGCTCAGCATAAATCCAACAGGAAGCTGAGACTATCCTCGCCATTGGGCAGGAGGGAGGGGTCACTATGGCACTGCTGGGCAGAGAATCTCCCCATGATTCCACTGAGTTCCACCTCACACTTCCTCACTCCCCGGCTTAGTCTCCGGGACTCGTGCAGACCCCGCAAGCAGTGGGGGAGCAGGTCTGCCGCGCCCACGGAGCACTACGCTGTGCTTAGGAGCCACGCCTGCGCTGAGCAGTCCCCAAACACTGAGACCACGAGCCTCCCCCAACCCCATGCTCGGCAGGGTGGGAGCTGGGCAGACCCTGCCAGCGCCTCGCGCCCAGGACATTTACTGAAGTCACACAGAGCAGTGCGCAGGTTCAGGTGTTACACAAGTCACACACTGGCACCCACATGCCTGGCACCCTGTCGGCGACCGGCCATGTCCTCCAAACACCTAACGTTAGCACCTTCAGCAGCGACCGGCCCTGGAGATCCTGTCACAGAATCTGCCCAAAGGCACCGAGCGAGTATGTGAAGAACTTCGGACTCGGTCTGAATCCAAAGCCGACTGGCGTGCGCCTGTGTGCGCCTGTGTGCGCCCTGCTCACAGGATCACTCCTGGCGGTGCTGGGGGGCCAAAGGGGTAGCGGGACTGACCCTGGACCAGCCGCTGGCAAGGCCAGGCCATCCCTGCTGCACTCTGGGACAGCCCTGCCCAAAGCCTGTTTTCCAAATAAACATTTCAGAGTGCTGCGCCTGGGAATTTTGTGATAACCGAACCAGGACTGAGCAGAAATCCTCGCCTGGCACACAGCTGACCATGAGTGAGACCCGCTGCCCCAGACAGAGCTCCAGGCACTAGTCAGCAAGCACTACGCCAGCCCTACTGGCACTGACCAAGATTTCAGTAAGACCCCAATACTTGCGCTTTATGCGTTCAGTTTGGGGGAGGGCGCCCTTTAAACAATCTGAATGCGGCCTCAACTCAATAAGGATGCTGGAGGCTGCACCATACTGGAAGCAGTGTGCCCCCCCACACACAAACACAAACAATACACTGGGCCAGTTTCAATCATCTGGAGAGAACAGCCCCTGAACTCAGAGCTCGGGAGAAACGACATATAGAAACACCGGAGATTGGGCTGGAGCGATAGCCCAGCGGGTAGGGCGCTTGCCTTGCACGCGGCCGGCCTGTGCTGGCCCGGGTTCGATCCCCAGCATCCCATATGGTCCCCTGAGCACCGCCAGGAGTAATTCCTGAGTGCAGAACCAGGAGTAACCCCTGAGCATTGCCGGGTGTGACCCAAAAAAAGCAAAAAAAAAAAAAAAAAAAAAAAAAGAAAAAGAAACACCAGAGATAGGGGCCGGAGCGATAGCCCAGCGGGTAGGGCGTTTGCCTTGCACGCGGCCGGCCCTGCCGGCCTGAGTTTGATCCCCCGGCATCCCATATGGTCCCCGAGCACCGCCAGGAGTGATTTCTGAGTGCAGAGCCAGGAGTAACCCCTGAGCATTGCCGGTGTGACCCAAAAAGCAAAAAAAAAAAAAAAGATCCATGATCAGAGCCCCATTGATAGCCAGTGGGTAAGACGCTTGCCTTGCATGTAGCCGACCCGGGTTCCATCCCGGCATCCCATAGGGTCCCCTAAGCACCACCAGGGAGTAATTCCTGAGTGCAGAGCCAGAAGCAGCCCCTGAGCATTGCCAAGTGTGACCCAAAAAGACAAAGAAAGAAAGAAGATGCATGGTGCAGGGCGGGAGTGAGCAGGGCAGTTCAGGCACGCACTGACCAGCCCCCGCTAACAGCACATGCGCCCTCAGCACTCTGGGTGCAGTGAGGGTGTTCCCAACACCAGACAGATGGCCCGAGGGTGCCCAGCTGCACTGACCCACAGGCCAAATGGCTGAGAATCGTGGATGGGGCCTCAGGAGCCCTGAGCACTGTATGGGGAAAAGGTCCATGGCGTGAGCCAGGTAGCAAGGGAGCGATAGCACAGCGGGTAGGGCGTTTGCCTTGCATGTGGCCGACCCGGTTCGATCCCCGGCATCCCATATGGTTCCCCGAGCACCGCCAGGAGTAATTCCTGAGTGCAGAGCCAGGAGGAATCCCTGAGCATCGCCGGGTGTGACCCAAAAAAGTAAAAACACGAAACAGAATAAAGGCTTGCACTCAAGCCTTTCGTGAAGCAGCCCAGGGGTACATCTGAGCACTGAGCTAGGAGCAGCTCCCAAGCACCAGGTGTGGCCCTCTAGAACAAAACCCCAGTTTAAGATCCAGATTCCCTACAAGTGAGCCGGCTGCTTCCCTAGTGCACGGCCAGCACGGCACAGAGGCGGCCGGCACTCATCTCCAAGTTCCCAGCAGGGAACAGCTGCGGCTGAGCTGGTCCCGGGTCCCACACCTGATCAGCGGGTCCCACACCTGATCAGCGCGGCCACCAGCGGCCTCTCCTGTCTCCCAGCTCCTCCCACTCACCCTCCAAGGCTCAATGCTGTTCCCTGGCTGCTCCCTCCCTCCCTCCCTTTCTCCCCGGTTTTCAGGCTATACCCCACGCATGCTCAGACCGTATGCAGTGACTTGAGCCTGCGTGGTGGCCCTGTGGCCATAAGCCACACCAGCGCCTACACATTGGACTTTCTCTCTGGCCCCTCTTCACCTGGAGGTGTGGGGAGACCCAGGTTCTGGGGCTGGCACCGGTCTCTTATATGACGAACACATGTGCCACCTTCCTGGCCCTCCACTACTTGCCAACGCTCTACCGTTTCCCACTGAAAATGGAAAGCAGCCCGCTGGGGGGCTAGGACGGCACGGCCCCCAAACTCCCGCCTCCGGGAGGCTCGTTATTTTTAAATATAAAATGAGAATTAGGGGCCAGAGCGACAGCACAGCGGACAGGGTGTTTGCCTTGCACGTGGCTGACCCGGGTTCGATCCCTGACATCCCATATGGTCCCCCGAGCACCGCCAGGAGTAATTCCTGAGTGCACAACCAGGAGTAACCCTGAGCATTGCCGGGTGTGACCCAAAAAAGCAAAAAAAAAAAAAAAAAAAAAAAAAAAGAGCGAGCAGGAGCGCAGGGGACCCATCACCGCCAGTGGCCCTGGCAGAATGTCACTATAGCAGGGACTGACTTTTGTGGGTCTCTTGGCTTGTTTGGAACCACACCTGGAGGGGCTCAGGGTTCACTCCCTGCAGGGCCCCAGGGGCCGTATGGGGCGCTGTGGACTGAACCTAGTCGCCACGCACAAGGCAAGGCCTTACCCCTGTAACCTCTCCCCCTCTCAGCCTGGAGGTTTGTACTTGGGGCCACCAGGGCTCAGGGACCCCTGAGAGGGAGACCACAGGGCCCAGCACATGGGGGCCGGCAGGGACAGGAACCACAAGTGGGGAGCGCCGCAGCCCGAGGAGTCTCAGCAGAGTAAAGGACGTCACAGCAAAGCTGGGGAGGGGGTGCTCCGACAGGCCCCCGAGAGCCCGGAGGCTAGAGAACACCTAGAGAGGCCGAGGCTTCCTTTAGGACGCAGCGAGAGTTCAGCATGGCAGCACCGGGCTTAGAGCGCTCTGTCTCCTTGCAGCCTGGGGCCGAGGGAGGAGGCGATCGAGCTTCAGGGCATTCACAGCGCAGACTCCAGCACCCGGAAGCCGATCGCTCTCGAAGTCCCGCACCAGAGAGCTCAGCAGCACGGACCCTGAAGGGTTCCCTCGGCCAGGTCTGAGAGCAGAGCTGAGAAAGGAGCCCGGGCGCCAGCTCACGCTCTCGGCTCCCAGAGTCAGGAGATTCCCACGCAGAGCGAGGGGCGACAGGTGACCCCAGGGAAGCACAGAGCTGCTGACGAAGGCCAGGGCAGTGCCCGGCTCCCTCGGACGGTGTCCTGCGGAAGAGGCACAGCGGACCGAGGGCCTTTCCAAGAGGGGACACTCCATTTCCCGTGGAACCACGTGCGCACCCAAGGACGGGCTAGGCAAGGCCAAGGGCTCCCCCTCAAGAACTCTGGTCTCAGGGCCGGAGCAATGGCCCAGCGGGTAGGGCGCTTGCCTTGCACGCGCTGCCAGCCTGTGCCGGCCCGGGTTTGATCCCGGTGTCCCATGTGGTCCCCCGCACACCGCCGGGAGTGGTTCCTGAGTGCAGGGCGAGGAGTAACCCCTAAGCATCGCCGGGTGTGACCCAAAAAAAAAAAAAAAAAAAAAAAAAAAAAGAACTCTGGTCTCGGCAAATTTCTACCAGACAGCGGGACTTCAGAGCCACGTGGGCAGCGACGGCTGACAGAGTTCGGGCAGTTCCCCCACGGGTGACCCCACGGTCGTGCTAACAGCAGAGGCTGCGGCGTGGGTCCCGGAAGCTGAAGCGCACAGACCCGCCAGGCAGCAGGGAGCATTTGAGGAGTGGGGCGGACCGCGCACCGCGGCGGCCTCCCCGCGCCCAGGAACACCTACAGGTCTTTCTTTGGTGGTCACTGCACAGCTCACATTACCTACTGCCCAACTCAATGTGTGACCACAGCACAGACAGCGCCCCGACCGGGGCTTGGCAGTGGCCACTGTTTCCTCACAAGTGTGTGCTCGGACAAAAACAGGCTCTAGGCCTCTAAAAAGCTGAAAGTGGCTACCGTCGCCTCTCCAGGGTGCTGCCTGCAGACGGGCCTGGCCCACCTCGGCGGACACTCTCAGGCAGACCCACACGCAGGCCCAGGCTGTGGAAACTGCAGGGTCCCCAGGCCCAAAAGGCAAGCGGACACACCTGCAGAGTCAGCGCAACTGTCCCTGGAGGCGCCCAGGGGAAGCCAGGCGGAACGGGGAGGGGCTGGCCACACCTGGAGAAGGGGTAAGTGGCGCTAGGGTTGGAGCAGGGTCCCAGCCAAGTCCCAGCCTCCCCTGTGCTAGCTCCCCAGCCCCATGTTTGTTTTATGTGTTTTATTTTCTACTCTTTGGGTCACACCCAGCAATGCTCAGGGGTTTCTCCTGGCTCTGCACTCAGGAATTACTCCTGGTGGTGCTCAGGGGACCATATGGGATGCCGGGATCGAACCCGGGTCACCCGCATGCAAGGCAAACGCTCTCCCCCCTGTGCTATCGCCTCCAGGCCCCCATTTTTGTATTTTTTAAAAACAGAAACAAAATTCACTTGCACTAACTCACCCATCATGTCCAGGGGCCCTCATATGTGGCCGAATGGTCAGTGGAGGCCCGCCCGGCCATGGACCAGGGCAACCCACCTATGTGGGGACCCCACAGCCTTCTCGGCTGGAGCCTGTCCCTTCCAGCCACTGGCTAGAGCAGAGCTTGGCTACGGCTGGCCAGTCAGGGAACTGGGCTTGACGTCTAAGAGCTCGGCACTGTTTCTGGTCAGCGCCAAAAGGCGAGGTACGAGCCTACGGAAATCAAAGCCTATTTCTCTCCCAGCACGCGGGCACCAACGGCTCCGACCCGGTTCCGCGGCCTGCGCACTCCTGCGGGAAGTCTCCCCGTCTCAGAGGGCCTCTTCGGGCGCCCTTTGGGCCCACCATTCTGAGAACCAACCAGCCAAAACAACGGGTTCGCTTTGATCAAAAGCATCCAGAGGAGACCCAAAGAGGTTTCCGACCCCCGGAGGGGCACCAGACACCAACGGGCTGGACACTGGCTTCCCACCCCAGCGCGGCCCAGGCTATGCTGACCATCTAGACAGGCCGAGTCCACCCCACGCCACCCGTCCCGAGCAAGCTGGTGAGGGCCCTGCAGACAGTCGCTGCTGCTCAGGGGCGCGGGAAGAGGCAGCGAGCAGCCACGGCAGGGAGGAAGCGCACTCTGGTTTCCACGCACCGAGGAGGGAGGTGGGAGCCGGACGTCAGCGCGAGTGACGGAGCAGCAGAGCCCCGCGGCAAGAGCCCGGCAGCGGAGACGCCGAGGCAGGCTTTACTACGAGCAGACAGTAGTTCAGGTCTCTACCGTTCCGTTCTTGCCTGATGCAACGCTACACCGAAACCTAAAAGGACCCACAAACCTGTTTGGTTTTGTGTGTTTTTCCTCCTTTGGCTCTTAAAGACCAGCAACTCCTTGGAGAGAGCATCGACCCCCAGCGGGAACACGCGAGAGCGAAAACACTCACTGCCCCGTCTCCATTGGGCTCATGACTGCTCCAGTCAATGGTGCATTTCAGAGCTGGGAACATTTCCAATGAAGTTTTCTCTGCTAGTAGTGACCAGCACTGCGGCAACAGTCCACATTAGGCCAGCATTAAGAGGGTGGCCCTCCCTCGGGAGCAGGTTGTCCAAGAACACGAAGTTCAACCACCGCCCAAGAGAAGCAGAAAGTCTTCTCAATGGTTCAACATTCATTTTAGGTTCAACTACAAGCCTTCTGCCAACAGAGGGGCAGAGACTAGCTTTCTTCCTGGAAACAGAAGGCCAGCACGGTGCTTGTCACACAGAGCAAAAGCCACTGTACATTAGGAGCCAGCGAGAAACAGTTCAGGGCAGAGTGGTGAGAAGGGAGCTGGATGCAAGTCCATCCGAATGCCTCGGGGGGCTCCCAGGTCTAAGAGAGATGGAGAAGCCTCACTACCAACTGTCCTGGCTGGCGGCCTAGGCAGTAAAGGGACGAGTCACCGGGAACAGTTTAGGTGGAACCACGGGTTTGGAAAGTTCTGGGATCCAACACATGTCTATAGGAGCATCGGTAATAAAGTGAAAAGAGTCAGATCTGGGCGGGTAGGGGATCCCGCCCTGGAATAGCGGACAGAGACGGAAAGACACTTCTTCAGAGCAGCCTTCTTCTAACACGGCTTTCTGTTAGGAATCAAGCAGTCATTAGTTACAGCCTGACTGGCAAAGATCAGTTAGTACGTCTGCAATTAAACCGGAAGCACGGAGGGCGCTCAGGGTGTGCAGCCGCGAGCACGGGTAGCTGGAAGCACTCTGGGCGCTGGGGTGAGGATCGCGCACCAAGGCCACCTGCGCAGGTCCCGGGCTCCTGCCGGCGGGCCGCTCACCGCCTCCTCCGAACCCCTGTGCCGAGCGCTGGCAAAGGCACCGCTTCTGCCCCGGGGCGCGAGGAATGCGGCTGCCCAGAGGGTCCACACCTGCTCAGCGTCTCCCTCTTCTCCTCCACCGGGGCACCCCGAAAGGAAAGCGCCCTCCGGTCCCTCCTCCACCCCTCGGGCGGCACGAAAACGGGTGTTCTCCAAGTTTCCAGCAGCTCCAAGCGCCTCGGTCTGTCCCCGGGGCGTCCCCAGGAGCGCCCCTGGCACCTCCCCGCGCGAATCCCGGCACCCCACGCCGCCTGCCTTGCAAGTCGGACCCGGGGCGGGGGCGCGCGAGGGTCGCAGGCGTCCTGGGCAAACGCTTGGAGGCTGACCGCCAGCACCTGGGACACCCGCGCGACCAGCTGGCCAGAGTCTGGCGGGGGGTGCGCCTCAACCCTCGGCTGCTGCGATCTGCAGGAGCCCCAGGGCCCGGCCGAGCCCGACCCAGGCGTCCGCCAAAGGCTGCCTCCCGCCCCCAGGCCCGATCCCCTCCTCCACTGCAGGCCCGGCCCCGCCTCGGGCTCCCGTGCCCGCGCCCGCCGGCCGCGCCAGTACCTGCCGGACCCGGTGCAGGGCGTCCGCGAAGCCCTCGGGCTTCATCCCCACCGGCGCGCTCTGGCCCTGCACCAGCTCCGCCATTACCGCCGCCCCCGCCGCCGCCGCCGGGCTCCCCCGTCCGGCCTCCCGCTCCGCTGGGGGACCCGTAGCCGGAAAGGGAAAGTAGCCCCACTTCCGGCGGAAGGGAAGCCGGGGCTCGACGCCCGAGGAGCCGCGTCCGAGAGGCGGGGCCAAGAACGGGGCGGGGCGGTCACGTGGCCTTCCCGACCGGAAACGGGGGCGTGGCCGCGGGTGGCAGCCGTGCGCGCTCGAGCATCCACAGGTCCAGCCCCTGCCGGTCGCGACCCCGACAGTCTGTCCCTCGGGGCCGTCGGAGATGTCGGGCCGAGCTCCAGGACGGTCTGGACACAGCAGAGCCTGTGGCTCTCGCCTGAGCCGTCCTGTATACCCCAAACCTGGCCCCGGCTTCTGAATTCCCACCCAGGAATGGCCAAGGGCTCGGACAGTGGGCAGGCAGCTGGAGGGCCACGGGGCCGCGGCACAGAATGCGCAAAGTCCCGGCCCAGGTTCTCGTGCTCTCATCAGTTTGCACGCAGACGGCGAGGGCCACACCTGGGGATTCCTGTAAGGCGGCCCCAGGAAGACGTGGCCCGCAGACAGTCGGCCTGGTGTTCTGAAACCGGCCTCTGGACTCTGGAGACAAGAGATGTCACGGGAACATCCTTGCTTCTGTACCTGCTGGATCAAAAACAGATTGCAAGAAAACCTTTCTTGAAAGAAGCTTAAGGACCTCGTAGCGACGAGGTGGAGATTTTGCAAAGCAAGGTGGGGTGCACACTGAGAGCTGGAGAGCGCTTGAGTCTTGGAGGTGAATCTTTTATAAATGGGCCAACAGTGCTCACTGCGCCTCGGATAAGCCCCAGGGCTTTTGGACTTTACGACGCAATTTATTGGTGGCCGGAACAAGTCAGGTTCCCCTCTGAGGTTCGCAAAATTCCCCTTGATTAATAGTCCTGGGACGGAGCAATAGTAGGCAGGGAGGACGTTTGCCTTGCACACGGCCGACCAGGTTCGATCCCCGGCATCCCATCTGGTCCCCTGAGCACCGCCAGGATTAATTCCTGAGTGCAGAGCCAGAAGTAACCCCTGAGCATTGCCGGGTGTGACCCAAAATAAGAAAAATAAATTCAATTACTTTGTGGGCTAGAGCAATTAAGGGCATTTGCCTTGCACTCAGCCCAACCAGGTCTGATCTCTGGCATCCCATATGGTTCCCTGAGCACCGCCAGGAGTAAGCCCCTGAGCATTGCGAGGTATGGCTCCTCCTCCCCCAGACACACAACACACACACACACAGAGTCAGTCCCGTTGATGACAGTTGGGCTCTTTCTGGACTCTACTGACCCCCTAACATATGTCTATCTTGGTACCAACACAGTCTCCAGATAACTGTGGCTTTATTATAAATCTTAAAATATAGTAGTATAAGACCTGCGACTTAATTCTTTTTCAACACTGTTTCAAGAAGCTTCTTGTACTAGCAAATGCCTTTAGAAATAGCTAATCATCTAACAGATTTCTCATTGAGATTGCATCGACTCTATAACAGGTTTGGGGAAGATAAATACTATAGCATGGCTAGTATTCCACTCTGCCAAGGGTGAGAGGTGAGTCAACATTAAGGCCTTCCTCCTCCTCCTCCTGGTCTCAGAGAGCAGACCAGCCTCCCAATGTGAAACCCGACATCTTTTCTCTCCCTTTCACTTGCTTAGAGATGCCCTTTATCAAGACTTACTGGCTTCTTCTTTGCTTATTTATTTTTCTTTTTGGGTCACACCCGCGATGCTCAGAGGTTACTCCTGGCTTTGCACTTAGAAATTACTCCTGGGGCCGGAGGCGATAGCCCAGCGGGTAGGGCGTTTGCCTTTGCACGCGGCCGGCCTGTGCCGGCCCGGGTTCGATCCCCGGCATCCCATATGGTCCCCCGAGCACCGCCAGGAGTAATTCCTGAGTGCAGAGCCAGGAGTAACCCCTGAGCATTGCCGGGTGTGACCCAAAAAGAAAAAAAAGAAAAAAGAAATTACTCCTGGCAGTGCTCGGGGACCATATGGAATGCCGGGGATCGAATGTGGGTTGGCCACATGCAAAACAAATACCTACCCACTGTACCCCTATTATTGTATATTTAATCCCCAGAGAAACCTGTAAAACCATAAAGGAATATAGCCTGAAAACTATATATAAATAGAATATGAAGATTTTTTTAAATATATTTTTTTTGCATCATACCTGGCAATGCTCAGGGGTTCCTCCTGGCTCTGCATTCAGGAATTACTCCTGGCGGTGCTCAGGGGACCATATGGGATGCCAGGAATCGAACCGGGTCCGGCCACTTGCAAGGCAAACACCCTACCTGCTGGACTATCACTTTGGCCCCAAAGATTATTTTTTAAAGTCATCAAAAATAAGGCAAAGAGGGGACGGAGCGATAGTCCAGTGGGTAGGGCGCTTGCCTTGCATGCAGCCGGCCCATGCCAGCCCAAGTTCGATCCCCGGCATCCCATATGGTCCCCCGAGCACCGCCAGAAGTAATTCCTGAGTGCAGAGCCAGGAGAAACCCCTGAGTGTTGCCGGGTGTGACCCAAAAAAGCAAAAATAAATAAATAAACAGATAAATAAGGCAAAGAAACTGGTGGGACGGAGTGACAGCACAGCAGGGGAGGGCATTTTCCTGCACGCAGCTGATCCAGGTTCAATCCCCAGCAGCACATATGGATCCCTGGAGTCACCCCTGAGCACCGTAGGTGTAACCTAAAAAAGAAAAGAGAAAGGCTCAAACGCAGCTGGGGAGCTGGAACTCCGCTTTCCCCAGGCTCAGCTGACCATGGGGCTCCCAGGAGGACAGATGGGTTTTGGGAGTGGGCCCATCACCTCTGGGGGGTCCTGGAAGCAGCCAGATGAGACTCGCCCACCACACTAGCCACCACCTTCGCTGTCCGGATGCTGGGATACTACCTCACGACCAGATTAACAGAGCAAAAGGAGTTTGAGCCCAGGTAGGCAGCTTCCAGAAGGGGAATCACTGGGAATTCGTTAGATGGAGTCAGGGGTTGGCCCTTCCCCCTCCATTTTGTCGAGCCTGGTGGCCCCGCCCAGGAGCTGCCCTGGGGCGACCAGCCATAGCATGCAGTCTCAAACGCGGCTGGGGAAGCTGGAACTCCGCCTCCCCAGGCTCAGCTGACCATGGGGCTCCCAGGAGGACAGATGGGTTTTGGGAGTGGGCCCATCACCTCTGGGGGGTCCCGAAGCAGCCGGATGAGACCCGCCCACCACACTAGCCACCACCTTCGCTGTCCGGACACTGGGATACTACCTCACGACCAGAATAACAGAGCAAAGTAGTGGAAACAGTTATGTCCTTTAATGCACTGCATTCTACGATGTGCAGGAAAGTTTGGCGGGAGGGAGAGATAGAGAGGAGAGAAAAGACATACAGAACCCGCCAAGTAGTTGAGGTGTGGGAGGGGGGGAGGGAGGTTGGGGACATTGGTGATAGGAGATGGGTTCGGGTGGGGATGGGTGTTGGAACACTGTAGAACCAAAACTCTACATGAGCATCTTGCAATTGTATGTCTAAAAGTGGTGTAATAAAATTTGGGAAAATAAAAAAAAAAAAAAGAAATAAAGAAAGAAAAAAGTGAGCCAGTGGGCCAGAGCGGTAGTCCAGTGGGTAGGGCGTTTGCCTTGAATGCGGCCGGCCTGTGCCAGCTCGGGTTCAAGCCCCGGCATCCCATATGGTCCCCCGAGCACCTCCAGGAGTAATTCCTGAGTGCAGAGCCAGGGAGTAAACCATGAACATTGCCGGGTGTGACCCAAAAAAGCAAAAAAACAAAACCAAAAAAAAAAAGTGAGCAAACTGTAGAAGATACAAGGAATAAAGGAAGAAATGAGGTGGGTAGCCCTACTTCAAACCAAAGCAACCCCGTTGGCCACGGGCACCACCGACCCCTGCCCTCTGTTCTGTCTCTGGCCCCCATGCTTGCAGATGGGTTTTGTTTTTTTTTTTGCTTTTTTGGGGTCACATCAGGCGATGCTCAGGGGCTACTCCTGGCAGTGCTTGGGGACCATATGGGATACCAGGGATTGAGCCCGGTCGGCCACGTGCAAGGCAAACGCCCCCCCCCCCACTGTGCTGTCGCTCCGGCCCTGTTTTAAAAGACACTTTATTCAGGTGGAAAGAAAAGAAAACCTGCGGTACCAAAGCTCCAGCCCTACTCTGTTTTTTCCCTTTTTTGTTTTTACAAAGCTGTAGCTCCTGTTTTGTACGTGGATTCACATCTGACCTTGATATTCCACAACAGGGCCGAGAGTATATTTACTGGCAGATTTCTGGAGTTTGGAACACAGGGAACCTTAATTTTCTGCATGAAGTATTCCTGAGGCTATTTATAAAACCAGGTGTTGCTTTTGTTTAGGAGGGGCAAGAACAATGAGGTGAGTGGAGAGCGGCTGCTTCTGGTTAGCTTTCCTTCCGCTCAGCAGAGACGCAATCAACCTGCTGCCCGGCTTTCTCTTCCTGCGCTTCCCGCCGAGCTCTGCCCAAGGCCCTCCATCTCCCTCCCGAGAACCCAAAGAAACCATCCCTCTGGCGTAGCGCTCAGGATTCACTCCTGGCAGTGCTCAGGGCACCGCATGGGGTGCTGAGGATCAAACCAGGATCCGCCTCAAGCAAGGCCACTGCCCTGCCCTGGACTATCGCTCCCTGCCCACCTTCTAGAGTGACTGAGCTTCTCTTGCCTTTGTGTTTTTCTACTTCCTCGGGTGCTGACTCATCCCCATTTCCCCAAGACTTTCTTACTCTTAGCCCTCACAGTGCCAGAGCTGGAGAGAGCACAGTGGGATTGCTCCTGCCTCTATATGTATTGGACCTGAGTCAATCCCAAGCATCCTGTATCACTCCTAAGCACTGACAGGAGTGATTCCCCAGTGCAGAGCCAAGAATAAGGCCTGAGCACAGCCTAGTGTGGCCCTAAAGCCAAAATAATAATAATAATAATAATAATAATAATAAAATAATAACAATAACAATAATAGTCTAGGTTGGGAATGACAGTACAGTCAGTGCATGAGGCATTTGCCTTGCACACAGCCGACCAGGGGTCTATCCCTGGCATCCTGTATGGTCCCCCATGCAGAGCCAGTAGTAATCCCTTAGCATATCTGGGAGTGACCAAAAAAAGCCAAAAATAAATACAGAAATGGAGTCCAAGAGATACTAGTAACATTCAGTGTCCAAAAAAAGGGGGAAGTGATTTCAGGATGGCAGAGTAAAAATAAGAGATTTCGGAGGACACTTGGGGATGCTAACATCTTCAAGGGTCCCGGGACCCTGGAGATGGGTCGGGCATTCCTGAGGAAGGAAAGGTGTGTGCAAAGTGCAAGGTAAGGGAAGTGTCGGGTGTCCATGGGCGCGGTCAGTCTGATGAGGGGTCTGCAGTGGGCACACAGACCTTGTTGCCAAGACCTGCTTCTGCTCCCATGGCCTGAATCCACTCTCAGTTATGGCAGCTCCCGCGTGTGCGGCTCAAGCTTCCCTCAGATTGTGCCTGGCCACAACGAGTGTCTGTTTCTGGTTTGTCTGGGTCACACTCAGCGTGCTCTGGCGTCACTCCTGGCAGTGTTCAGAGGACCGTAGGAGGCGCCAGGGTTGAACCTGGGTTGGCTGTGTCCAAGGCAAGAGCCCTACCTGCTGTGCTATTGCTCTGGCCCAAGACTGTCTGTTTTTGTCTCAGCATCCCCTTGTATCACTTGTCTTCCCATTGTTCATCGAATGCTCCAGCGGGTGCCAGTAACGTCTCCATTCGTTGAGGTCCATTATTGTTACCGTTTTGGGCATATCAAATATACCACAGGGAGCTTGCCGGGCTCTGCTGTGGCTCTGGGTTCATCCCAGGGGGCCCAGTCTTTTTCTATGTCAGGCCATCAACCATCCAGGGCCCATGGAGCAGAGCCCTGGGTGTACACAAGCCTGTCTCCTATCTGCCACCTGCCGACGCAGCCAGGCACCGCAGCCACACCTCCAACACCTTTTGGCATATCAATGCTGAGACATATCAATGTCTCAGCATTGACATGCCAAAAACCAGTAACAATTATAGACCTCATTCCCATGACCTGAATGAATGGTTTGAGGCTCTTCGTGTTCCTGGAGCGAGCAGATGCCCTTGGGCTACACTAGCACTCACAGGACTATGGAGATGTTACTGGTGCCTGCTCGAGCAAATCAATGAACAACAGGAAGACAGTGATACAGTGATACAAGTAATACAAGGTTCCTGGGAAATGCCACTTTGGCTACACTGAGCCATGTAGCCATGCCTGAAGTAACTCTGGCCTTTGCATACGATTCACCAATTAACACTGACCCTAGTTCCATGCTCAAAAAACACTTTATTAAGAACACAGAAGGGCGACCGGAACCATAGCATTTAACAGGTAGAGTGTTTGCCCTGCACACAATCGACCTGGGTTCAATCCCCGGCATCCCATATGGTCCCCCAAGCACCTCCAGGAGTAATTCCTGAGTGCAGAGACAGGAGTAACCCTGAGCATCACTGGATGTGGTTCAAAAAGCAAAAAAAAAAAAAAAAAAAAAACACAGAGGGAGGAGAAGCCTCACCGCTTCTGGCTTGCTGGTGTCCAGTTACAATTGATCTTTGCTCATTAATAAAAGAAAATAAGAGAGAAACTGTGGACTAGGAGAAAATGTTTGCAAACATATCTGGCCCAAACTGGCAACTATCATAGACAACCAAACCCAACAACCCAAGCAGAGGAAGACAGAGTGTTGGAGGACAGGTTTAGCTAACCTGGGAGTTTTGTTGTTCTGCCCACTCCCAGCTTAATCTTATTTAAGCCAAGGTTCATTCTAATGAGATCTCTCTTCTATGTAAACACTGCTAGAGGGTGTGGCACTTACAGAAGTCACCTTGATTGAATAACTTCTGACTTACACATCTACTAAGACTTCTATGTTTTCTAGATTGGGCACAGCTCCTCTTTATACCCACTGCACCCAGCGTGGGACAGTTAGAATTTACCAGGAGACTACCACCCTGGCTATGCAGAGACTATAGGAAGACTATAGGAAGGATCATACTAGTTTGCTCTAAGCAGGCGAGTGTGACCCTTTCAGTACACGAGAACAAGATATTCAGAATCACCCGGTGCAGATAATAATAAGAAGGACCTTGTGGGTACCATCTAGATTACATGAAGCTCATGAAGTTAAGATGTATTACTTTATACCAGCCCCCTCTCTCCAGTGCTTTACATAAGAGATAATCTTGGTAGAAAGGATTAGACCTTGGCATAACCTTTGTTTATACCTGCAATAGGGTGTGGCACTACACTCTGTTTAGAGTTCTTTGTTGACATGACCCTCCCGATTGGATTACTTTGGTGTATATAAGGGGCTGACTTGAGGCCCCTTCACTTTTTGCCTTTTGGGCCTTTTTAGCTTTCGGCTTTGGGCTCCCTCAGCCTTGCGGCTTTTGGCTTTTGGCTTTTGCTCTTTGGCCTTTTGCTCCATTTTCTGGGTAGGACTCAGCTCGGGTGAGATTCTCTCTCTTTGGTGGGAGACTTAGTCTCTTTTGTATGGCCTAAGTTCGGACCAGAGCTAAAGTTTGTTCATTATATTGGAGTGCTGTGGAAGAGCTTTTGTACTATTAAAAGCTATTTTTGGAACTGCACCGGACTCGTGAGTTTTCATCTGTTCTCCCGGCATCCTCGGAGGTAGAAGAAAACTTCTGCCCTGACACTACTGGGGACCCCCGCGGAGTTCCCCTACAACAGAGAACCCAAAGAAATGGGCCAAAAACTTTTGATGACCTCACTGCCAGGAGTGAGGCCAGAGCACACTGCGTGTGACCCAAACAGACACTCTTTGTGGCCAGAAATGGGCCGCAGAGATAGCACAGCAGTTGGGCACTTGCTTTGCATGAGTCCAGCCTGGGTTCGAGCCCCAGCATCCCATATGGTCCCCCCAGCCCTGCCGGGAAGAATTCCTGAGTGCAGAGCCAGGTGTGACCAGTGCAGAGCAGAATTCCCAGGTGTGACCCAAAAAGTAACAACAACAACAACAACAACAACAACAACAACAACAAGAAAAATTGCTTGCTATTTTTTAAAAATTTATACTGTTAAATTGAAACTAGTAAGACATGAGGGAAAGAGAGGAAATGGGTGTTAAGAGAGAAGGGCACTGGGGCCGGAGCGATTGCCCAGCGGGTAGGGCGTTTGCCTTGCATGCGGCCGGCCCGGGTTTGATCCCCAGCATCCCATATGGTCCCCTGAGCACCGCCAGGAGTAATTCCTGAGTGCAGAGTCAGGAGTAACCCCTGAGCATTGCCGGGTGTGACCCAAAAAAAAAGAGAGAGAGAGAGAGAAGGGCAGGGACCCAGGGTATCACAGCTGGCTGCTGCTCGGTTCACATGCTGTCTGCGAAGTCCAATATGGTCCCTTGAGCACCCCTGAGCACCTTCAGGAGTGATTCCTGAGTGCAGAGCCCAGAGCAATCCCTGAGCATCACAGGGTGTGGCCCAAAATAGAAAAAAAAATTAAGTATTCATAGCAGGGGCTGGAGCAATAGTCCAGCGGGGAGCTCATTTGCCTTACATACGGCCAACCTGGGTTCGATCCCCAGCATCCCAGATGGTCTCAGAGCATCGCCAAGAGTAATTCCTGAGTTCAGAGCCATGAGTAACCCCTGTGCATTGCTGGGTGTGACCCAAAAAGAAAAAAAAGTGTTCATGGCAGAATTTCAGTGATGGGTTACTGACTGGTCCCTTCAGCTCTGAATACGCTCCGTATTGATACTGTATAGTGACATGTTGGGGAGAGACGACGTGACGGGGCTGGCGTGACCGATCCTCTTTGGGAGGTGGAGGCTGAGCCACAGACGTCAGTCACAGATTCCTCAGATCCACAGCCCTGGAGTGCTGTGGAATTAATCCACCTAAGAAAACACAGCCGTTACCTGAAGAAAAATAAAATAGATCTGATGGAAATAAATGCTTGTCAGCTAAAAACGGCAACACAGAACTAGTGGGAGTGTAGAACTAGACGTGAAAGAGAATGAACACAATTGGGGCATGCCAGGACGCCAGGATTGTAGATCCACACCCTCCCTCTGTGTAGTGCTCGGTGCTCAGAGGGGGTGTCATCAATTCCCATCCATTCACCTACCCACCCGCCTACCCACCTACCCATACACCCATGCATCCACCCCTACACCTCATTTATCCAGGTATCCATTCACCAACCCATTCATCCACCCACACGTTCATCTACCAACCAACCCATCACCCAGCAATCCACCCACCCACCATTCATATGCCTCCTGTCCATTACTCCACCCATCTGTTGATCTACCATCTATTCGTCCAGCCATCATCTATCCATCCAGTTATCCATTCACCCACCATTCATTCATCCGCCCATCCACCCCCACGTTCATCAATCCATCTACCTACACATTCGCTGACCACCATCCATCAATTCATGCATTCGTTGATCCATCTATCATCCATTCCCCCCAATTCTTCCACCCATTCACCCATATATCCATGCATCCACCCATCCATCCATCCACCCATCCATCCACCCAACCATCCATCCATCCACCCAATCATCCATCCACCCACCCACCCATCCATCCATCCACCCATCCACCCACCCACCCACCCACTCATCCATCCATCTACCCATCCATCCACCCACCCATCCATCCATCTACCCACCCATCCATCCATCCACCCACCCATCCACACATCCACCCAACCATCCATCCATCCATCCATCCATCCATCCATCCATCCATCCATCCACACATCCACTCATCCATCTACCCACCCATACATACATCCACCCATCCATCCATCCATCCACCCACCCACCCGCCCACCCACCCACCCATCCACCCACTAATCCATCCATCCACCCATCCATCCACCCACACACCCATCCATCCATCCACCCACCCATCCACCCATCCATCCACCCACCCATCCATCCATCCACCCATCCATCCACCCACCCACCCATCCATCCACCCACCCATCCATCCATCCACCCATCCATCCATCTGTATCTGTCCGTCCATCCGTCCATCCATCCATCCATCTGTCCGTCTGTCCGTCCGTCCATCCATCCATCCATCCATCCATCCATCCATCCATCCATTCATCCATCCACCCACCCATCTATTCAACCATCTACACATTCAACCATTTATATACCCAAACATCTATCCAACAAAAGTTTTTCTTGTGGATAGGATATTTTCTCCAGAATTTCTGGAAATCTATTGCCTTCATTACTCATCCTCAAGAGGCATATGATGTTGGCGGGTAGGAAAAGCTGTGGTGTGGGAGGAACATTAAATCTAGGGGGAGAGGGGCCAGAGCGATAGCCCAGCGGATAGGGCGTTTGCACGTGCGGCCGGCCTGTGCCGGCCTGGGTTCGATCCCCGGCATCCCATATGGTTCCCGAGCACCGCCAGGAGAAATTCCTGAGCAAAGAGCCAGGAGTAACCCCTAAGCATCTCCGGGTGTGACCCAAAAAGCAAAAAAAAAAAAAATCTAGGGGAGTTTGAGGACATGGGATCATCTCAAGTCATGAAGAAAGCTTATAACTGCTGTCTGTGACCAGAAGATCTGAGCCCACAGATAGACTGTATGGGGCATGTGTGCCATGCTGGGTGAGAGGCTGGAACAATAGCACTGGGGTTTGCCATTTTTGGGGGGTCACACCCAGTGATGCTCAGGGGTTACTCCTGGCTCTTTGCTCAGGAACCTGGCGGTGCTCGGGAGACCATATGGGATGCTGGCGATAGAACCCAGGTTTGCCGTGTGCAAGGCAAACACCCTACCTGCTGTGCTATCGCTGTGCCCCCCCGCCTTTATTTTTTCTTTTGACTTTTTGATCACACTTGGTGATGCTCAGGGTTACTCCTGGCTCTGCACTCAGGAATTACTCCTGGCGGTCCTTGGAGGACCCTATGGGATGCTGAATTCAAACCTGGGTCAGCTGTAAGGTCAATGGCCTACCTGTACTGTTTCTATACTATCATCTATCCATCCACAGGGCTCTGGCCTGTGTTGGTTGTCTTAAAAGGGCTGCACAGCTACCTGTGAAGGAAAAAAATTGAGCCTTGAGTATGAAACAGTAGCTGTGATGCCGTTCACTGTATCTGTTACCCATGAATGTATGTGAGGGTGAACCGGTGAATCTGGAAACATCTAGAAAGGAGAGGCAGGCGGGCTGCTGTCTGTCAGCCACAACACCATACGCTTCTTTTGCTCCTGTTCCCAGTGTGCCTTCGGACAGGAGCTTTCAGTTCTGTTGGCTCAGCTATGGCCCTGGAGCCCGGGAGAGGGACAACGGCTGCTTCGTGAGACTGAGGCTGCCGTGAAGCAGGAGAGACCTAAAGCGTCCAAAGAAAATCCCACTGCAGGGGGCTGCAGGAAGCCACCGCAGCATTTTCACCGAGCTGCCGCCCCTTGGTGACAGGTTTCCTCTAAGACAAAGCCAATGTGGGGTGATGGCCCAAAGGTCAAAAGCTCCCGAGAACACAGTGGTGCAGCCTCTGTCTCCTCAGCGCAAGGGGCTCCGTCCCAGGGCCTCAGGACAGGGGGACAGGTGGTCGGGTAGACAGGGGGGACAGGGGGACAGGTGGTCAGGGGGACAGGTGGACAGGTGGTCAGTTGGTCAGGGGACAGGTGGTCAGGGGGACAGGTGGTCAGGGGACAGGTGATCAGGGGGGACAGGTGGACAGGGGGACAGGTGGTCAGGGGACAGGTGGTCAGGGGGACAGGTGGTCAGGGGACAGGTGGTTGGGTGGTCAGGGGGACTGGTGGTCAGGGGGGACAGGTGGTCAGGGGACAGGTGGTCAGGGGACAGGTGGTCAGGGAGACAGGTGGACATGTGGTCAGGTGGTCAGGTGGACAGGTGGACAGGTGGTCAGGTGGTCAGGGGGACAGGCGGTCAGGGGCACAGGTGGTCAGGGGGACAGGTGGACAGGTTGTAGGGTAGACAGGTAGTCAGGGGACAGGTGGTCAGGGGGACAGGTGGTCAGGGAGACAGGTGGACATGTGGTCAGGTGGACAGGTGGACAGGTGGTCAGGTGGTCAGGGGGACAGGTGGTCAGGGGGACAGGTGGTCAGGGGACAGGTGGTCAGGGGGACAGGTGGACATGTGGTCAGGTGGACAGGTGGTCAGGTGGTCAGGGAGACAGGTGGTCAGGGGACAGGTGGTCAGGGGGACAGGTGGACATGCGATCAGGTGGACAGGTGGTCAGGTGGTCAGGGGACAGGTGGTCAGGGGACAGGTGGTCAGGGGGACAGGTGGACAGGAGGACAGGTAGAAAGGTGGACAGGTGGTCAGGTGGTCAGGGGACATGTGGTCAGGTGGACAGGTGGACAGGTGGTCAGGTGGCCAGGGGGACAGGTGCTCAGGGGGACAGGTGGTTGGGGACTGGTGGAAAGATGGACAGGTGGTCAGGGGGACAGGTGGACTGGTGGACAGGGGAACAGAGGGACAGGTGGTCAGGTGGTCAGGGGACAGGTGGACAGCAAACAGGTGGTCAAGTAGAGAGGTGGACAGGTGGTCAGGGGTAAAGGTGGACAGATGGTCAGTGGGAAAGGTGGACAGGTGGTCAAGTGGACAGGTGGTCAGGGGGACAGGTGGTCGAGGGACAGGTAGATAGGTGGTCAGAGGGACAGGTGGTCAGGGGGACAGGTGGTCAGGGGGACAGGTGGACAGGAGGACAGGTGGACAGGTGGTCAGGTGGTCAGGGGACAGGTAGTCAGGGGGACAGGTGGACAGGAGGACAGGTGGTCAGGGGGATAGGTGGTCGGGTAGACAGGTAGTCAGGGGGGACAGGTGGTCAGGGGACAGGTGGTCAGGGGGACAGGTGGACAGGAGGACAGGTGGACAGGTGGTCAGGTGGTCAGGGGACAGGTGGTCAGGGGGACAGGTGGACAGGAGGACAGGTGGACAGGTGGTCAGGGGACAGGTGGTCGGGTAGACAGGTAGTCAGGGGGACAGGTGGTCAGGGGACAGGTGGTCAGGGGGACAGGTGGACAGGAGGACAGGTGGACAGGTGGTCAGGTGGTCAGGGGACAGGTGGTCAGGGGACAGGTGGACAGGTGGTCAGGTGGCCAGGGAGACAGGTGGTCAAGTGGACAGGTGGTTGGGGGACAGGTGGCCAGGGGGACAGGTGGACTGGTGGACAGGGGGACAGGGGGACAGGTGGTCAGGTGGAGAGGTGGACAGGTGGTCAGGGGGAAAGGTGGACAGGTGGTCAAGTGGACAGGTGGTCAGGGGGACAGGTGGTCGAGGGACAGTTAGACAGGTGGTCAGGGGGACAGGTGGTTGGGGGACAGGTGAACAGGTGATAAGGGGACAGGTGGTCAGGTGGACAGGTGGTCAAGGGGACAGGTGGACTGGTGGACAGGGGAACAGGTGGACAGGTGGACAGGTGATCAGGTGGTAAGGGAACAGGTGGTCAGGTGGTCAGGGGGACAGGTGGACTGGTGGACAGGGGAACAGGTGGACAGGTGGACAGGTGATCAGGTGGTCAGGGGGACAGGTGGTCAGGGGAACAGGTGGTCGGGGGACAGGTGGTCAGGGGAGAGGTGGTCAGGGGGACAGATGGACTGGTGGTCAGAGGACAGGTGGACAGGGTGACAGGTGGTCAGGTGGACAGGTGGACAGGGGGACAGGTGGTCAGGTGGTCAGGGGGACAGGTGGACAGGCGGACAGGTGGTCAGGTGGACAGGTGGTCAGGCAGACAGGCGGACAGGTGGTCAGACTGACAGGTGGACAGGCAAACAGGCAGTCAAGCGGACAGGTGGTCAGGCGGACAGGCAGGCAGACAGGCAGACAAGCGCAGTTGGACAGGTGGTCAGGCAGACAGGTGGACAGGCGGTCAGGCCGCCAGCCGGTCAGGTGGACAGGTGGTCAGGTAGACAGGTGGACAAGTGGCTTTTGTATGGTTCCTGCCAAACTGTCACGTGCAACTTCCTGGTTTTTCTTTTTGATGATCACAGCCTCCAAAGACTCTGAGTGTGGGGGGCCAGAGCAATAGCACAGCAGGGAGGGCGTTTGCCTTGCACACGGCAGACCCGGGTTCGATCCCGGCATATCCCATATGGTCCCCGAGCACCACCAGGAGTAATTCCTGAGTGAAGAGCCAGGAGTAACTCCTGAGTGTTGTCATGTGTGACCCAAAAAGCAAAACAAAAACAAAACAAAGACTCTGAGTGCTGGGCCAGAGACAGCACAGTGGGGAGGGCGTTTGCTTTGCAGGAGGCAGACCCAGGTTTAATCCCCAGCATCCTACATGGTCCCCTGAGCATTACTGGGTGTGACTTCAAACAAAATGATAATTATAACAATAAAAATCAACAAAGATTCCAAGTTCAAGTAGAGAACCTTGGTCATATGCCTAGGACTTGGAATCTCGAGGGAACTTTTGGGGGGATAGGGGAGAACTGGGGTTTTGAGGCACACCAGTGGAGCTCAGGACTCCTTCCTGACTCTGCTTAGGGAGCACTCCTGGTGCTGCTCAGGGAACCAGGCTGCCAGGGATTGAAGCTGGGTCTGCAGCTTAAGATTTGCAGGCTGCGGGGCGGAGCGATAGCCCAGCGGTAGGGCGTTTGCCTTGCACGTGGCCGGCCTATGCCGGCCCGGGTTCAATCCCGGCATCCCATATGGTCCCCGAGCACCGCCAGGAGTAATTCCTGAGCACAGAGCCAGGAGTAACCCCTGAGCATTGCCGGGTGTGACCCAAAAAGCAAAAAAAAAAAAAAAAAAAAAAAAAGATTTGCAGGCTGGGGCGGAGTGATAGCACAGCGGGGAGTGCGTTTGCCTTGCACACAGCAGAAGTGGCTTCAATCCCCGGCATCCCATATGGTCCTTCCTGAGCACCACCAAGGGTAATTCCTGAGCACAGAGCCGGGGTAACCCCTGAGCATCGCCAGGTGTGACCCAAAAAGAAAAAAGCTGCAGGTGAAGGCTTTGGGAAAGACTCTGCTGAAGGCTTCTAGTTGGGGGGTGGGGGTGGAGTGTCTTTGGCGCAGGCGGCGGTGGTCAGAGGTAGCTGACCTGTTTAGCAGAGTTGGACACAAGACAATGTTGGCTGGGGGGTCCTGGAACCTCAGAGCATGCCAGTCTCATCAGGGAGAGCTGGGGTCTGTCCCACGGGGTCGCCACACAGCCAGGCTGTCCGTCCTGCTGGTGCGCAGCTGTCTGGGCAGGTGGGCGGGTGGGCTGCTCACAGCAGGGGGCTTCAAGAACTTCCAGGAACAGTCCAGGGTTAGAGGTTCCTGCTTTGCAGATGCAGCTGCCAAAAAAATGGTTCAAAACCGGAGCCAGAGCAGTAAAACATCAGACAGGGCATTTACCTTACCCTCGGCCAACGCAGGTTCGATCCCCGGCATCCCACATGGTCTTCTGAGCACCGCCAGGAGTAATTCCTGAGCACAGAGCCAGGAGTAACCCCTGAGCATTGCCAGCTGTGGCCCCTAAACCACCACCAACAAAATGATTCAAATCCACGGGGCCAGAGCGGGCAGGGCACTTGCTTTGTACACAACCGACCCAACTTAGATCCCGGCACCCCATATGGTCCCCCGAGCACTGCCAGGAGTAATTCCTGAGCATAGAGCCAGGAGTAATCCTGAAGCTGGATGCGGCTCCCAAACAAACCCCTTTAAAAGGTTCAACTCTTGATACCACATGTGGTCCACCAAGCACTGCAATGATTGTTCCTGAGCATTGCTGGGCGTGCTACACACACACATACACACACACACACACACACACACACACACACACAGAACAGGTACTCCTGGGGCCAGGGATGAGGCAGGGCACGTGCATGTCATGTTCAGGGGCTTGGTTTTATCCCTGGCAGCTCTAGGCATCACTGGAAATCGGCTCCTGTAAACAGACAGTGACCCCAGGGAGGAGGGCGGGCACGGTGTTACCCTTTGTGCACCTCAGCAGCTGTAAGAAGCTGCTGGGACCTCAACGTGGGAAGTACGGGAGAGTGCAGACACCGGGAACAGGGAGGGAGGCTGAAGAACGAGCTGGTGTCTACAGCAAACGCAGCTGATAGCTCAGGGCGAGGCACTTAACCCGATGCAGCTGACTTGGGTTTGATCCCCGCCCCCATGGTCTCTGGAGCCCAGCAGGAGTGACCCCTGAGCTCCTCTTGTTTTGGTGTGGCCTCAAAACAAAAAGTGTATTTAAAAAAAAATAGAATTATAAAAACCGTCTGTGTCCGGAGACTTTCTCGGGACAGAGAATATTTTTGAGGAGAGGGTTGGGCTATCGGATCCTGGCGGTGCTCTGAGAACCATGTAGGGTTTGGGGATTAAACCTGGTTTGGCTGCATGCAAGCAAGTGCCCTACCCTTGTACTATCTCCTTCTTCCTCTCCTTTTTTTTTTTTTTGCTTTTTGGGTCACACCCGGCAATGCTCAGGGGTTTCTCCTGGCTCTGCACTCAGGAATTACTGCTGGCGGTGCTCGGGGACCATATGGGATGCCGGGAACGAACCGGGTCGGCCGCGTGCAAGGCAATACGCCCTACCTGCTGGGCTATCGCTCAGGCCCCGGTTCCTCTCCTTTTTAATAGCTAAATAATATTCCCTCAGTGCACATGTGGCCATTTCTACTGTTTAGTCACTGCAACGCTGCTTTAGACTGGGTGAACCTACAGAGAAACTGACCTTTGTGGGGCCTGAGCAATAGCACAGCGGGAGGGCGTCTGCTTTGCACGCAGCTGATCTGGGTTCGATCCCCGGCATCCCATATGGTCCCCAAGTACTGCCAGGAGTAATTCCTGAGTGCAGAGCCAGGAGTAACCCCTGAGCATCGCCGGGTGTGACCCAAAAAGTAAAAAAGAAGAAAGAAAGAAAAAGAAAGAAACTCACCTTTGAAGTCATTGTTGGGGTGAGGCTGGGGCACAAAGTCAGAACTCCCCTACTGGGAGCATCAGGACTGGGAGGACCCTTGCTTGGCAAAGAGCGTAGGCAGTTCAGAGAGGGCAGTCAACTGACCTGAAGTCACACAGCATGAGAAGAGTCAAGAGGCAAAGCCGAAGCCACAGGAAGCACCTGTCCCTCTGTCCAGCCCTTCCGGGAGCCTGGGCAGCTGCTGGGGCTTCTCAGTGGCGCACCTGTCAGTGGCCTGGAGCAGCCCGCAGTGGGGCAAGCCGGTGGGGGGAACCTGAAACCCATTCTGCTGATTACAAACGAAAAGCAGATGCGATTTTAAGTGTGGGGCTTCGGCTGCCTGCGCCGGGTGGAGCAGGGCCCCGCGAGCAGTCACACCAAATAAAACATATTATTTAGGAGCGATTGGAAGGCAGACAAGCTGAAAACATTGTGCACTCTCAGCTCGCGACGTCAAAATCGCTTTCCCCAGGCCTCGAATGTGGATTCACATTTAGGGCAATTTCCCTCGCGGCTGCTCGGGGCTCACGCTGGTGGCCAGTGATTTACTAGCTGAATGACTTCCAGCTCGGCTCCGGTCAGACGCCGCTGGGGGCAGGAGGGGGAGCATGGCGGTGGCGTCATCCCAGGAGCTTCGTGGAGCTCCATCTCACGCTCCCAATCTGCTGGCAGGAGATGGGTGGGCCCGGCCCACGCAGTGCCCGCTGCCCGCAATGCCAGGCATCGTTGCAACAGCCAGTGTGAGCCACAGAGCTAGCAGGCTCTGCAGCAGCAAAGCACAGCACCGAGGCTCCGGGATGTCAAGGACAGGTCTTGAATCCTATGAAGGAGTTTCTAAGTGCCAAGCAAGCCTGGCCACCAGAGCTTATGGCTTCCTTCTAAATGCCAACATTTAGATGAGCTCTATTGGGGGGTGGGGGAACCTCTCAAGCCAAATCCAAGTCCTAGGAGACCCCTTAAAGCCCTCGTGAGGACTCTGAGCCAGGGTCTGAGGCATGGCCAGGGGGCGTGTGTGTGTGTGTGTGGGGTAATATTGCATGTCGGGATAAGGTAGAACGAGTTTCCCTCATTAGGAGACACCACCCTAGTGTCCCCGTCACCCCAGGAAGCCCTCTCAGAGGCAAAAGGTCTGGAATGGGAACACGGGCAAGCGCTGAGTATGTGCCAGGCCTTGGCATTACACTCAAGCGGGGCCCTGTGCCAGGCTGGACAGGAAATCATCCATCGGGCCAAGCACCAGTCCAGTGGGGAGGGCGTTTGCCTTGCATGCCCCGGACCTGGGTTCGATTTCGATCGGTGGCATCCCGTAGCATCCTCTGAGCACCGCCAGGAGTGATGCCTGCCTGAGCTTAGAGCCAGGAGCAAGCCCTGGGCATCGCCAGGTGTGGCCGTCCCCGTGCCCGCGCCAGCCCCAAATCATGGGCGGGGTCGGTGCAGCGCTCCTGGAGGTCCCATCTCTGGCGCTGAGAGCTGGAGGGGAACGTGCCCCAGACCCCCCACCACAAGTGCGCGCTTCCGGCTCCCACGCGGCCGCACACCTGCTCGGCTCCACCCAGTCATTCACCCGGGGAAGAGGAGGTGGAGTCGGGCTGAGCTGGGGAAGCGCTTCCTCCTGAAGCCCATTGGCCGGGGCTCAGTCACATGGTGCCGCAGGGGTGCCTGGGAAATGTAGTCCGGGATGAGGGCGGGCCGGGAAGCGCTTTGCAGGCGGTGGGAAGCATTTCTGTTTTGGAAGCCGAAGGTCTGGAATCCCGCTGCGTCCGCGCCCGCCCTTCCCCAGTGCCTCTCTGGAATTGGTGTCCACCGCCGTAGGTGGCCGCTGTCCCTTCTGCGGCGTCAGCTCCTGCGTTCCCGCGGGGGCTGCTCCCTCCATCGGGGTGCCCGGGAGGGCTCTCCACCAAGCGAGGCCAGGGAGCGCTGCGGAACCGGGCGCTGGAGGACCCGTTTCTTCCTTCGACGGAGCGATTGGGGCTGTGAGGGACAGAGGCGGGGCTTGTTTCATGTCCCCAAGCATACCGGTGGCCCGCTGGGACAGGGGCGCTAACCACTGACCCTCACCACCAGCAGGCCTGTCCTGGCCCCAGATCCTGTCTGGAGTCAAGAGTCCAGACTGGAACTGGACTCTGACCTCAGAGTGAGAGTCAAGACCTCAGACTCTGAGTTCAGAGTTCAGTCTGAGGTCAAGGTCACGGCAATACTTGCTCTGAGCCCTCTGCCTAGGCCTGCTGCTCTGCATGGGGCGTGTGTGCGTGTGTGTACCCAAGGCGGGTGCCGCGCCATGCCCATTCCAGGCACACACAGCCCTGCACGGCCTCCACTCTGCACATTGCCCTCAGCCATACTGTTTTACTGTTTTACTGTTTTTCCTTCAGTGTTTTGGGCCACACCCTGCTGCGCCGGGGCTGACTCTCAGCTCTGTGCTCAGGAGTGACCCCTGGCCAGGGAATGATACCAGGTGCTGGGATTGAAACAGGGTGGATGGAAGGTGGGGTGCTAGACAAGCCGAGTCCTGCGCTATCCTCTGGCCCCTAAAGACCTTTTTTCTTTTTGGGTCACACCTGGCCACGCTCAAGAGTGACTCCTAGCTCTGCACCAGGAATTACTCCTGGCGGTGCTCAGGGGACCGTATGGGATGTCGGGGATCGAACCATGCGAGGCAAATGCCCTACCGCTGTGCTATGCTATTGCTCTGCCCCCTAAAGACCCTTTTTGAGTTTTATTTTACCTGTTGGGGTGGGGCCACACCTGGAGGTGCTCAGAGGCTGCTCTTGGCTCTGTGCTCAGGAATCACTCCCGGTGGTGCTTGGGGGAGCATGTGTAGGGTTGGGGCCAGGCCCCGAGCAAGGCAAACACGGGTCTGCTGTACTCTGCCCCCAGTCGTACTGGATGAGGCGGATCCCCTACTCCGGCTGGCCCCTCACCACGATCATCCTGTTTGGACCCCGAGATATTGGGCTTAAGGGCTTTTGCTTGTTTTTGTTTTGGGGCCAACCCAGCTGTGCTCAGGGCTTAACTCCCGGCTCAGGGATCATCTGGGCTACCAGGAGTCAAATCCAGGTCGACCACGTGTAAGGCAAACGCCATCCCCGCTGCCCTCTCGCGCGGACCTTCCCGTCTTACACAATCACTGATACACAGCTTCAACGTTGTTCAGGATGGAGTTTCCCTCATGCAATGTGCCAACACCCGTCCCTCCACCATCAAAGTCCCCAGTTTCCCCATGGGGCTTAGAGCTTTATTCCGAGCTTGCCCCCTGGCCCTTTCTTCCGCCTGAAATTCCCTTCTCTGAGTTGCTCAGTGCATAAGCACCCACTGGGCTCCAGAAATCAACTGAAACTAAACCACAGAGGCGCAACCCATAGGCTTCCCGACCCCATTCCGACATCCAGGCCGGATGCTGCACGTGATGCCAGAACCTTTTCTTTTTTCTTTCTTTCTTTTTTTTGCTTTTTGGGTCACAGCCAGCGACACTCAGGGGTTACTCCTGGGTCTGCACTCAAATTACTCCTGGCGGTGCTCAGGGGACCATATGGGATGCCGGGATCGAACCGGGCCAGTATAGGCCAGCCGCGTGCAAGGCAAACGCCCTACCCTCTGGGCTATCTCTCCGACCCCACCAGAACCTTTTTGAGGGAGCCTCCATGGTGGGGTGCTCCAGAGAAAACCTCGAAAAGCCTCCAAGTAGGGCCCAGCTGGACAGTACAGCGGGAAGGAGTTTGCTTTGCGCATGGCTGACCCGGCTCGATCCTCAGCATCCTATATTGTCCTCTGAGCCCCACAGGAGTAATTCCCAAGTGCAGAGCCAGGAGTAATCCCTGAGCATCAAACAAATAAAAACAGACCCTCCATGGATGTCTGAGATCTAGTTCCTTCCTGGAGGAAGTTGATGAAGGATGCGGAGCAAAGGCGGTCCATGCAGAGGGGCTCCGGGTGGTGGGATTAGCGGGGCAGGGGAGACCACAGAGCCAGACCCACCTCCCGCAAGAGTCCACCGCAGTCCTGAACCCCCCCCCCACACCCTTCCCATACAGTCTGGTTTTGAAATAATAGCAACGATGATAGCTAAGACAGAGAGCGGCTGCAAGCGAGGGTGGGGGCTCAGCCAGGCCCCTCCCCTGAGACCCCGAGGGGGAAGCGCACGTGGAAAAATTGAAATTAGTTGTGACAGCTGAAATTCTCTGCTCTACAGACAACATTTGACAGGGTACTTAAAAAAATAATAAGAAAAGGGAAAGTGGTTTGGGTCGCCAGGAGAGGGGGACGGGGGATTTCAAGTGACACGAGACGCATAATTCAAGCTTCTTAGATTGCGAGAGCGGCCTTACCTAGGGGCCCGCTGCCTTTATTTTTATCCAAATGGCTCAATTACCGCAAAGCCCCACAGAGAAAATTACGGATGTTTGCCTCTATTTTCTCCTCTTGTCTCGACAACTGTAGATATTTTGTTTCCCTTCTCTCTCTCTCTCTCTCTCTCTCTCTCTCTCTCTCTCTCTCTCTCTCTCTCTCTCTCTCTCTCTTTTTTGTGTTTGGGGAGGGGGGAGTGAGAGGAGAGCGGCTCTTCGATGGGGTCCAGGGGCTCGAGGCTTTTGAATCGCTCCACAAAACCCGCCTGCTTCCCCCTCCGCCTCCGCTCCCCCTCTCAGCTGTCAGGCCTCAGAGATGCTTTTCCCTCACCCGTCCTTGCTGGGGATCTCTGGCCTCCCCCAGCCGCACCCCCTTCTCGCATCCGCTCTCCTTCCATCTCCGTGATTTCCAACCCTGCAATAGACGAGATTGTGGAGGGTCCCTTTCCCACCCCTTCCCGGCTGTCATTTTCCAAATTGGCCCTCTGGGGAGCCAGGCCTAGTGCCGCCGCCGTGTGCTCATATGCCCCGCTCCGCCGGGCAGAAGGCGCGCCTTGACCTGTACGAGTCCCAGAAAGTTCTCTCAGAGCAGAGCCTTGTGCTCCAAGGAGGGGGTCTGGGTCCCAGACTCCTGTTACTTAGGGTGAGTGCGGCCCGTAACTCTCCACCCGGGTGGCCCCTCACCTTTGGGCCTTTCCTCACTTTTCTGATTTTGGGTTATTTGGTTTTGTTTTGGGGACACACGTGGCTCTTTGCTCAGGCATCACTTCTGACAGTGCTCTGGTAGCCATATGAGATGCCGGGATCGAACCCGGTCGGCCGTGTGCAAGGCAAATGCACTGCCTGCTACCGGATTGCTCCGCCCGCGACCTTCCCTCATTCGGACAATGCCCTTCTCAGTCACCTCCATGGCCACGTTTGGACTCATTGGTTAACTTGTATTTTTGATTAATTAGTTTATTTATTTATTTTTTAAATATTTTATTATACCACTGCAAGATATACAATTACAAGATGTTCATGTTTGGGTTTTGGTCATACAGTGTTCCAGCACCCATCCCTCTACCAGTGCCCATTTCCCACCACCAATGTGCCCACCTCCCTCCCCCTTCCCCCAGCCTGCCTCCATAATAGGTTCTTTACCTCCTCTCTCTCTCTCTCTCTCTCTCTCTCTCTCTCTCTCTCTCTCTCTCTCTCTCTCCTTCTCACTTCCATTTCTTACACATTGTAGATTGTAATACATACATTTAGAGGTTATCAGTGTATCTTTTGCCTATATTTAATACTCAGTTCTCGGATGGTATTATCCTTTTCAGCGATTATCAGCACATTGTTCCCGTCTCTGTCTTAACTAGCCTCTGATGCCCAGACGTTTGTGGTATACCAGGTTTTGAGATAGTGCGTGGGCACTTTGCGCCGGCGCTATGGGGATCGGGCTGTGTCCAGCTGTGGAGTCTGGACCTTGAGGATGACTGTGGTTGTGTTGCATAAGGTTTTCTGACTCCTGGGAGCCTGGCAGAGAACAAGCCATCATTGGTTAACTTTTGAGATCAAACCTTCTCTCTCGCAGGAGAGAGAAAAGAGATAACCTGCCATTTAGGCAGGCTATGGGAGGGGAGGGAATTGGGGACATTGGTGGTGGGAAATGGGCACTGGTGGAGGGTGGGGTGCTGGAACACTATGTGACAGAAACCTCCAAACATGAAATTCTATATCTCACGGTGGTATAACAAATATTAAAAAAAAAAACCTTCTCGGGGCGGAGAGATAGCCCAGCGGGTAGGGCGTTTGCCTTGCACGCGGCCGGCTCTGCCGGCCCGGGTTCGATCCCGGCATCCCATATGGTCCCCCCGAGCACCGCCAGGAGTAATTCCTGAGTGCAGAGCCAGGAGGAACCCCTGAGCATCGCCGGGTGTGACCAAAAGAAAAAAAAAAAAACCTTCTCTCTCTCCCCGAAGCCCACAAGGTCCGGAATGTAACCCTGGCCCGTTTCCGGGGTGGGGGGGCGGGGTCTTTTCTTGTCATCTTCCTACCTTGAAACTGCGGCTGGCACCGTCCACCCCACCTGTTCTGCCTCTCTCTGCTCCTCTGATTCTCACCTCAGGGGTCTCCTCCCACTCCCCTTGCCAGTTCCTGTAGCCCTGCGGGCATTCATGTACCCACACAAAGCCTGCGCGAGGGCCACCAGCTGCCGCTGGGCGGGGAGGGCGGGTCTTGGGAGGGAAAGTGGCAAAGGATCGGCACTTATTTTTTTTTATTTTTGGGTCAAAAGATGCTCAAGGGTCACTCCTGTCTCTGCACTCAGGAATTATTCCTGGTGGTGCTTGTGGGACCATATGGGATGCCGGGGATCCAACCCGGGTCGGCAGTGCAAGGCAAACGCCCTCCCCACTGGACTATCACTCTGGCCCCAGATTGGCACCTTTTTCTTGTTCTTTTTTGGGCCACACCCGGCATTGCTCAGGGGCAACTCCTGGCTCTGCACTCAGGAATTACTCCTGGGGACACTTGGGGGACCATATGGGATGCTGGGGATTGAACCCGGGCAGGCCGCATGCAAGGCAAGTGCTCTACCCACTGAGCTATCACTTGGCCCCAGATTGGCACCTTTATGATGGCAGTTTGCCAACCATAACGTTCCCAGGGGTCTCCATCTGGGCTTTCTCCATCATGGAGGACAGACAGACCCCCACGGCCTCGCTCCACGGGCTTCCCCTTTCCTCCCTCCTATGTGCTTTCATTTTATCTATTTTGATTTGGGCCCTCCTGGAGGTGCTCAGGTCTCACTCTTGGTGGGGTTCGGACAACCATATGGGATTCCGGGGACTGAAGCAGCTGAAACACCTGCCCTCTGTACTAGTGCTCTGGCCCCTTATTTTTTTTTTGAGGGGGTTATACCCGCGATGCTCAGGGGTTACTCCTGGCTCTGCACTCAGGAATTACTCCTGGCAGTGCTCAGGAGACCATATGGGATGCCGGGGATCAAACCCGGTCAGCTCGTGCAAGGCAAACGCCCTCCCCTGCTGGACCCTGCTGTATACTAATACGGCTCGTTCGTGACGCTGCTCTGTGTCTTTGGCAGCTACTTTTCTGCTGGGGGTGAGGAGAGAGAGAGAGAGAGAGCAGAGCTTGGGAAGTAGTGCAAACTGGGGCGGTTATGTATGGGACTCAGGGTTCTTCTTTCTGGAAGGTTCTGCCTGAGGCAGCCAGTGGCTGGGAACCAGAATCCCAGGTGGGACTCAGCCCACATGTTCTGAGCCTCTGAGGTCCCGAGCCAGGGGGGAGGTTGCAGACTCAACCCAGGTGCACCCATAAAACCTGGGTCCAGGCACTGCAGATAAACGTTTCTAAGCCTGCAGAGGCAGCTCTGAAGCTGTCTGTGAAGGAGCCCTGAAAACCTTCCAGGCAACACCTGAGCCCCAGGAGAGGCTGCAGGGCGTGGGGGGGGGCACATCCCATGGCTTCTCCTGGGCGGGCTCTGTCCCAGCTTAGGTCTAAGTCCAAGTGCCTTGGGGGTGCCGGGACCTGGTCACTGGGCACCCAGCCCCACCGCCCCCTTGCCCCTACCCTGTGCCCCCGTGCCACTCGGGCCTGGCCTGAGCGTCTACCCCAGAGACCCCCGCCTTCAGGCCGACCCCAACCCTTCCCTCTGCTTTGGATGTGTCCACCAGGGTAACTCCCGTGTCCTCTATAAATCCAGCAGGGCTGGGGCCAGGCGGCAGAGGACGTGGCCGGCCTGTCCCTGATCAAGCCCAGCATGCAGCAGCCGTGTAGGACCCCCCCCCATGGTGCCTCAACCAAAAGTGCAAGACAGACCCTCACAATGCATGTGCGTGTGACCCCTGAGCATCACAACAGCCAAACCATCGAAATCAGACAAGCATCACCTCCTCCAAGAAGTCTTCCAAGTCTTCTGCAGAGGCCAGAGATGTCCTCACGTCCCAGCTCTTCGCTGGACGGCGGTGAGAATGTTTGCCACTTGCTTGCGCTGTCCCAGAGCTGCTCCGGCTGGAGGAACACGGAGCTCAGCCTCTGCCTCGAGACTGAAGTTCAAATCCCAGCTCTGGGCTCCTGGGGAGAGTTTCCGAGGCTTCCAGATGAACTTGGTTTTCTTCTCCGTCAGGTGAAGAAATAACAATGGCCACCGGCAGGTCCCAGGGCAGGAGATCAATAATCTGGTGCAAAGGTGTGGCCTGTTGTCCAGCTCCAGGCAGTCCCCCCTAGGGGATTGTGGGGATCAGGCCACAGCGACAGAAACTATGATTTTGCCACAGGGAATCAGGGAAATGTTTAAAACCCTGGAGCAGTGCCAGGATGCGCAATGCGGGGGCCAGAGGGACAGCACAGTGGGGAGGGCTGCTGCCTCCTAAGGGATCCATCCCTGCCATCCCGTATGGCTCCCGACACCACCAGGAGTAATTCCTAAATGCAGAGCCAGGGGTAACCCTGAGCAAAGCGGCTGTGACCTCCCCCCAAAACCCCAAAACAAATGCACAACGTTCTTCAGCGTTTCTCTGGGTCCAGGACTGTGTGTGGGGACGACGCGACGCCCCCCATTATTAAGCGCAGGGAGCGCTCATGAGGAACTAGAATCCAGGAGGGGGTGTATGTGGGCGGGAGGGAAGGTCGCCTTGCCCAGGCGGGGGCGGCAGACCTTGAGCAGTTTCCAAGGGGGGGGGGGAAGCGCTTCACAGCCGTCTCATTTTCTGTCTACCTTTCCGAGGTGGTCTTGCCCCCACCCCTAATGAGCATCGCTTACTCTGACAAATCTAAAACAAGCGATTTAGTTCTTTTCATTTGCAAAGTTGTTGCTTTGTTTTCTGTTCTGGTGGAAAGTAATAAAGTTTGGTTGGGAGATGCCTGCAGCCCGCAGGAAGGGGGGGGGGCGGTAACTACACCAAGAACCCGGGAAGAGTGAGTTTTTGTGTTTTGTTTTGTTCTTTTTTGGGTCACACACGGCAATGCACAGGGATTCCGCTGGCTCCGCACTCAGGAATTATTCCTGGCGGTGCTGGGACGGGGAGGGGGGCGGGAAACGGGACCCTTTGGGATGCCAGGGGTCGAACCCGGGTCGGCCGCATGCAAGGAAAATGCCCTCCCGCTGTGCTATCGCTCCGGCCCGGGAATGAGTTATTTTGACTCGCTTCTCGCTCTGACTTGGAGTTATCAAAGACCAGGCCAGAAAACCTAGGAGCTGGGAGGGGGCGTGGCCGTGGTGGACTGCGGGGGCGTGGTCTCTGGAGGGGCGTGGCAGAGGGTGGAGCGTGACGACAGGGGCGGGGCCAGGGGCGGGGCCTGCGGCTGGGGCGCCTGCAGGTCCCTGAACCCCGGCCGGGTGCTGCCCGGTCCCTGTTCAGATGTGAGAACGCGGCCGGAGCGTTTGACCGTCGCATCTGAGGTCCAGCAGCCGGAAGCTGCAGAGCAGGGTTTCCAGTCTGCGCTGCCCGGATGCCGAGTGACCAGGGCCGGCTGCCCGCCGCGTCCTGGCGCTTCCACCTCTGGAGAGGGACTGGGGCGAGACCGCAGCCGTGACCAGTGGCCAGGGCTGTCCAGCAGGGCGGGGGATGGCTGCCCCGGAGACAGCCGGCCTGACAGCTGGGCGCCCACCTGGGCCTCCCTAATGGAGTCCTGATCCAGCGCACCGCGGTGACAGTTGAGCCCAGAGATAGCAGGGGTGCGTTGTGCTTGTGTGACAGAAGGGACAGGCCACTGGCAAACCTGTAATCCGCTGATTTCTGGAGGGCTGCGGTGCTTAACCCCTGCCTGTCCAGGCGGGAGCTCGGGTCTTCCTCTCTAGGGCCAAGGGAGGGTGCAGCGTTGCCCGTGCCCAGCGGCAGGAGCCTTGTCTGAACCCCACACCCCTGCCCCTGAGGCCCGGGAAACTGACGGCAGCTGTCACCCTGCACGCACCCCTGGAGAGCGCCCAGCTCTGTCCCAGGGCCTGCTGTTTTCTGGCCTTCGCACGTCCTGCCCGCTGTGACCACACCTTAGCTCAGTCCTGCTGCGGGCCTGGCTCTCCCTCAGGCCTCAGTTTAACCTGCCCTTAGTTCTTTCAACTGGCTCAGCTGACCGAGGCCGGCAGCCGCTGCCTTCTGACAAGGAGGGCCTTGGCGTCCACCGTATCTCAGCATCAGACCAATTCTTGTGGCCCAGGAGGGAGGTCATGCCTGTAGGGGCCCTGCCCGTCTACACCACGGCCAGGGTTTGAATCCTGCTCCCGCAGAGGCTCCAGGCATGCTGAGAAAGCACCGCCCAGAGAGTTCTAGAGACAGGCAGAAGCGCCCACGCCCAGGCAAGCTGGTGGGGAGCTCGCTAGAGGTCTGCCCTCGGTTCTCCAACCCCCTCCTCCCCTCTACCCCAATTCCAGAACCAATACCCTGCTGGACCCCCGGATGTGGAGTCCAGCTTGGGGGAGGGCGCTGCTCCTGGGAGAGCAGCCGCAGAGCTGGGCGGCCCCTCCCCAGCCGGCTGGCAGCCCCTTAGCACAATTAGCCAACAAGTGGCTGTTTTGTGGAGTTGCTGCTGATGCGTTTTAAGTGGCTCTGAGCGGAGCTGCCGGGCTGCAGACAAAGGAACCAGCGCATTAGGGTTTATAGGTTTGTTTGCACACATCTGACATCACTGTTTGAAGCGGTCTGTTCAGGCCCGGGAGGAGGATAAAGAGACAGAGCGAGCGAGAGAGCGAGCCGGAGCGGCAGACAGACGCTGGCTCCCCGCTCCAGCCCGGCCTCCAGTGGCGGCATAATGGCCAAGTGTCCCACAGATGGGGCCCTCTCCGGTCAGAAAGGGAGGCTGTGGCGGCTGGGGGGAGTCTTCAGGTGAAACAGAATCGCTGAATGAGCTTTGCTATTGTGCGGCAAGAGGGGTAATGCGCCGCCGCAGCCTAATGGCTGCCCAGATGCCAGGGAACGAGGCCTCTTCACCTTGCGCAGATGATCCAAGGACAAGAGTCGCCCACCGGGGTGGGAGTGGGAGCGGAGCCCCACCTGGGCTGAGGCTTAGACAAAGAGCTGACCTCCTGGGTACCCTCCACCCAGAGGCGTCTGCCCAGAGATTTCCGCTCCCGGTTTGGGAGCAGGTAGTAAGCCAGGAAGTTAGTCCCTGCTGGAGGGATGCTGGGACGGTGTGTGTGTGTGTGTGGGGGGGGGCAGGCAATGGGGTACGGGTAGGGGAAGGGGTCTGAGCTGAAAACAGCTTTTCCGGTTTTTGTGGGGGAGGGAGGACATCCGGCGAAGCTCAGGGCTTACACCTGGCTCTGCACTCAGGAGTTACTCCTGGCAGGTCATACGCAATGCTGGGAATTGAGTCCCGGCTGGGTGCGTGTAAGGCAAACCCTACCTGCTGTATTATCTCTCTGGCCGCAGAGACCACATTTGTGTAGGTTTGGGGACCACTCCTGGAGAGCTCAGGGCTTACACCTGGCTCTGCACCTGGTGGTGTTCAGGGGACAGTCCTGGGCCAGCTGCTCCTCTGTACCTGCTGTATTACCACTCCAGTGCCCAGCCCATTTCCTTTCCATTAAGCACCGCATAATGCAGGGAACGCTCTGGAATACTTGTAGCAGAAGGAGATGAGCAGAAGTGACTTTGTGTTGAGCCAGAACAATCTTTCTTAGGGCGTTTGCCTTGCATGTGACCAACCTGGGTTTGATCCCTGGCACCCCATATGGTCCCCCAAGCATCACTGGGTATGGCCTGGTGGAAAAAAAAAAGGAAATCGAAAGATCTTCCTTAATCAGTGTTCCCCAAACCCTTTTCTTTAGGGGTCACACTCAGTGGTGCTCAGGGGTTACTCCTGGCTCTATACTCAGGAATTACTCCCAGCATTCAGGGGACCTATGGGATGCTCGAGGGCGGAATCTGGGCCGGCTACGTGCAAGGCAGACCCCCTGCCCGCTGTCCTGTCCCTCCGCCCGGGATGTTCAGGCTGAGCCACCAAACAGTCCTGAGGGCCAGTCTTGGCCCCACGTGACTTACAGCGGCTGTGCCTGGAGGCTCACCGAGGTTGTGAGGGACAAGCTTGGCTTTCCAGAGTGCCAGTGAAGCCGGCAGACCCGGCCCCGCCCCCACCCACAGGTGAGCAGAGGTGCATGCGACGACGGATGCTGGGGCTGAGGGTCCTGAGGAGGGCCCTGGACTCAGTTTCCCCACTACTCCCTTGGAGTCTTTAGCAATCCCCGCTCTTGCAGGTTTGAGCTGAGGTTCCTGGAGAATGTGGATGGGCCTGGGCTTAGGGGCTCTTACAGAAGCGCCGGACAGTGGCCTCCACTGCCCAGCTGGCCACCTGGGTTTGTACACACCATCGATCCCACTAAACCAGGGAGACGCATTACACGGCCTCCTGAGGTCAGGGGCTGGGCAGCCCAGCTGGTGAAGCGCCCCGGGCTGCTGTGCTAAAGCCCTGTCCGGGGCTGGGGAGCCGCGAGGCTGAAGTCTGATACGGCTCTGGGGACCAGCAGCCGAGGGCCAAAGGCCTGCAGCCAGGAGGACAAACAGGTCGATGGGAAGACTGTGACCTGGTGACCTCCAGGGTGCCCAAGCCCTGACCTTCACAGGCCCTGCTGGGGTGCGGGGGCCGGGCAGGGCAAGGCAGGAGGAGGGAGGGGAGCAGCCCAGCCCAAGGGCAAGGTGGCCAGCGTCCCCGGCCAGTCCGCTTTGTCTGCCATCATGTGGGAACACCACCCTTCCTCACCGGCGCCCCCTGTGGGGGCAAACTGGGCTCCCCTGAGGCCCGGCCTGCTCTCCACTTCATTGCCACAGTGTTGAAGGAGCCCCCAGGCACGGCGAGGGGCTCAGGTGTTGAGGACGGAACCCAGAGGGGCCGGGGGACCACGAAGGGGGCTCAGGGCAGGAGGGCAGGACCTGTTACTGTCTGGGTTCTAAAAAGCTCCCCAGGGCTGGAGCGATAGCCCAGCGGGTAGGGCGTTTGCCTTGCACGCGGCCGGCCCGGGTTCCATCCCCGGCATCCCATATGGTCCCCCGAGAACCGCCAGGAGTAATTCCTGAGTGCAGAGCCAGGAGAAACCCCTGAGCATTGCCAGGTGTGACCCAAAAAAGAAAAAATAAGTAAATAAATAAATAGATAAATAAAAAGCTCCCCAACGGTGTGGGACAGTTTTGGGTCCTTGGGGGTGGGAGATGTAGATCGCGGAACTCGAGTCCCCCCGAGACCCCCTCAGCCGGCTCCCGGCCCCCTCAGCTTCCAGATATGCACTTTGCAGCTCCCAGACTCTGGAGACTCCCAGGACCTTCTGTCCAGACTGGCCGTGCGGGTGTGGACAAGCAGTTTAGTCCCTCCCTGCCTCAGTTTCCCCATCTCTATGGCAGCAAGTGTCTCAGGGTGGGCAGTGGGCGGGCCTGATGGCTCCGCCATCACCCTCCTCTCTGACATCCCAGCTCTCCTGGCAGGGAAGGGGCCGTGGAGGAAACCCACAGGCTGAATTCGGGGGTCCCTGACCCCCCTCCCCCAAGCCACAGAAGCAAAACAAGGGCTGGCGACTCACCCTCCCACGCCATGAGCCCCTGGCCCTGCGGCCAGAGGCACCCAGCTGGATCACAGTCCCTTTCTCCCCCCAGGCCTCAGTTTCCCTATTTGTATGGTGATAGGTGTTTCCTCAAAAGCCACAGGTATATCCTGAGTCTTGCAGGTCACTGGAAATTGTGTCTGTGCCAATGGTGGGCACAGGGTGAGGGAAGGAGCTTGCAGAGAAAACAACTGCTCCTGTTTCTCCTCTCCTGATGCGGGTGTCAGGGCACAGCTGGGCGGTGCTCACGGCTGCCGTGCACAGGGGGCCGGGTCCAGCGGGGGCCGGGGTCCAGAGGGAGCCGCTTTGCCTTCGTGCCTATTTAACATTCCTCCGGTCCTTCCCGTCCTCAGCACCAGAGCAGGTGACCAGTTTTCAAAACTGGGCCACACTGGCTTGACACGCTCCGCCCTGGGCAGTTCCCTGGCACTGCTGGGCTCCCCCTGAGCCTACCAGGAGCAGCCTCCAGCAACAGGCTGGGGGCACCCCCCGAGCCACTGGTTGTCATAGGCTAGGCAGGTGCCCACAAAAAGTCCAGGCTGGGTTAGGGAGGCAGCCCCGAGTGTAAAGAGTGAGGGTCTTTTGCATGAAATTTCATGCAGCAAGTTCACAGAAGCCAAAGTGGGGAAACCAAAACTTAAGTCGTTAAAGAATTAAGCAGTCTACCAAAAAAAATCAAGTAGTCAAAGAATAAAGTAAAGAAGTAGCTAAAGCGTTGTCACTTGTCTTCCCGTTGTTCAACGATTTGCTCGAGCAGGCGCCAGTAATGGGCTCCATTCGTTGGGAATGAGGTCCATTATTGTTACTGGTTTTGGCATATCAAATACACCACAGGTAGCTTGCCAGGCTCTGCCATGGCTCTGGGTTCATCCCAGGGGGCCCCGTCTTTTTCTGTCAGACCATCAACCATCGGAATTAACCAGACAAATCGCTCCACCAACTAAGAACGGCCATACATCACATCACAGCCCGGATCACCGACACCCACCCTGCCGCAGCTTTTTCCTCAATCCGGCCCAGGTATGCTGGTCCAGAGACTCTCACACATGGGGCAGAGCTGTTCCTTGCTCTCCCTGTGCACAGCTGTTCATGAGGCAGTCGGGAGGCATGGCGGGTTCTAGCCCTGGCCCACCACCTCGGCAGAGCCTCACAACAAGCCAGACCACCCCTCCCCTCACTCCACGGGCGCTGCCATTTTCCACTTTTTGGACTTCCCTTTTCGTCAGAACTCCACCCAGCAGACCAGCCCATCGCGGCCACGCAGTTCATTAATCAATGCTTTATTTGGAGGTGTTTAAAAGAGTTTGCCTCCCCGTCGGCAAGCCTGGCAAGCTTCTCGTGTTGTATATGATATGCCAAATTCCAGTAACAATTATATTAGGTCATTCCCATGACCTAATATAATGGTTTGAGGCTCTTTATGTTCCTGTAGCAAGCCGATGCCCCTGGCTCTACTGGCATGAGACAGGACATATGGAGATATTACTGGTGCCCACTCTAGCAAATAGATGATCAACGGGAAGATCGTGGATCGAGATCGTGACCATCAACCATCCAGGGCCCACGGGGCAGAGCCCTGGGGGTGTAGACAAACCTGTCTCCTGTCTGCCACCTGCTGACACAGCCGGGTACTGCAGCCACACCTGCAACACCTCGAGGGGCAGGTGGCAGGGAGTTAAAGGGTTAAGAAGTAAAAAAAAAAAAAAGAAGTTAAACAGAATGGGGCTGGAGCGATAGTCCAGCAGGTAGGGCGTTGCCTTGCATGCGGCCGGCCCGTGCCGGCCTGGGTTCGATCCCCGGCATCCCTTATGATCCCCTGAGCACCACCAGGAGTAATTCCTGAGTCCAGAGCCAGGAGAACCCCCTGAGCATTGCCGGGTGTGACCCAAAATTAAAGTTAAACAGAAATAACATATTTAAACAAAGCCTAAATTAATTAAGCAAAGTAGTTCATTGAAAAATAAAGAAACGTCAGCTGATTCTATTGATCCACCAGCGCCTGGAGCCTTGTCTGTCTGCCAGGTGAGACACTCCGGAGGCCAAAGCCAAAGGAAGACAATTTGTTCCTTCTGAAGGGAACAGGGTCAGTCTTCCACACCCGTGTGACCCCGTTATTATGTTTGGGGGGGCTCCCCCAGCTGCGCTCACAGGTCACTCCTGCCTCTGCACTCAGGAATTACTCCTGGCAGGCTGGGGGACTCTATGGGGTGCTGGGGATCGAACCCAGGTCAGCTGTGTGCAAGGCCAGCACCTTCCCCGCTACCCTACCTCGCACTGACACTGCCTCCCCGTTTTCTTTAATTGATGTCAAATGAATCTAACATTAAGTGTATTGTCAGGCACTTGGGCGCAGCTCAGTGGTTTAACAAGCTCACTTTGTCATTTTTACTTCGGGCCTCACCTGGTGGTGCTTTTATTATTATTTTTTGATCACACCTGGCAACACTCAGGGGTTTCTCCTGGCTCTGCACTTAGGAATTACTCCTGGCGGTGCTGGGGGCCATATGGGATGCCGGGGATCCAACCCTGGTCGGCTGCTTGCAAGGTGAATGCCCTCCCGCCTTGCTATTGCTCCAAGGACCTGGTGGTGCTTGGGGTCACTCCCAACTCTACATACAGGGATCACCCCTGGCAGGTCTCAGGGGCCGATGGCACCGTGGTCAGCTGTGTGGTCAGCCCTAAGCACGCTTTGGAGTAGAGAAAGGGTGGGGGCCTTTAAGAGAACAGCCAGTAGGGACCCATTGTGAGCCAGATGTTGGGGTGTCCCGCTAGACTAACATCTGGGGACCACCGGGAGGAGGGGGGGGGGCTTCTCACAGACCCTCCCCACAGGTGCCAGCCTGGGCTCTGGTCTCTGAGGTCCCTGGCACTACCTGCTGGGATCTTTAGAGCAGGAAGTTCCTTTGGCCAGGGACGGGGCAGCTGTTCCTTGTCCAGGAGCCTTCGGTGCCTCTTGCCAGTGTCAGCATTGGCAGGCCTGGAGCGGCTGGGAGGGACCCCAAATCTGGTGGACCCCCAAACTTCACCTCCTGACAGTTTTCCTCTTTGACTCAGATTCCGACTTGATATAGCTTCGCCTTTAGAAAGCCCCACGCAGGGCTGTTCCCAGGGCCCGGAGAGGCCCCAGATCTGGTTACAGTGGGGGTCAGGTCTTACCTGCCTCTCCTGGCCCGAGGCAGCAGGAACACAAAGGTCCCTGTCTCCAGCTCTGCTGGACGGGGCAGGGCCGAGGGACCCTCTCTTCTCTGAAGGGCGGTGGATAGGCGCCCCCGCACCCTTTTGTACCCAGGGCGGTGGACAGGCGCCCCCGCACCCTTTTGTACCCAGGTCTTTGGGGGTCTGTGGCCCCAGGAGTCGGGCGGGCTGCCGGTGCCAGCGGGCTGGGATGCACATAAAGGCGTCTTTCAGGGCCCTGCAGGCTGCAGCGCCGCCGCACACAAAGCCCCTTGTTGCAGATGGGGGGCAAGCAGTGCCCCTAGCCCCAGGAAGGGCCTTTCCCCAAGAGGGTGCTCGGGGTACACAGGGCCAGGAGTGGGGCCACTGGCCTCACTGAGCCCGGGCATGGACTGGGCAGGGAGAGACGGTCCCACTGAGCAATCTGGATTCTTGAGAGCAGGAAGGGGCTTGGGGAGACCCGTGCCTTCTGCCGGCACTCCCCCACTTCAGAAGTCTGTGTGTGTGTACGGAGAACTGAACCCAGGGCCGCCTGCACTTGAGACACTTGCACCCCCAAGAGCTCCCTACAGGCCCCTGTTTATCCGCAAAGAAACCCACCATCAGGGGCCGGAGGGACAGCACAGCGGGAGGGTGTTTGCCTTGCACACGGTTGACCTGGGTTCAATCACTGGCATCCCCCATCCCATATGGTCCCCTAAGCACCGCCAGGAGTAATTCCGGAGTGCAGAGCCAGGAGTAGCCCCTGAGCATTGCTAGGTGTGACCCAAAAGAAAAAAGAAAAAAAAAAAAAGAAACCCACCATCAGCCCAGGGACCACTGCTTTAGAAAGACCCAAGATTGGGGCCGGAGTGATAGCCCAGCAGGTAGGGTATTTGCCTTGCACGCGCCGGCCTGTGCCAGCCCAGGTTCGATCCCCGGCATCCCATATGGCTCCCCGAGCTCCGCCAAGAGTAATTCCTGAGTGCAGAGCCAGGAGTAACCCCTGAGCATCGCTGGGTGTGACCCAAAAAAAAAAAAAAAAAAAGAAAGACCCAAGATCCCCAAAGTGGGTGGTCTGTCTGCTCCCCACATACGCACCCTCATTCTTTCTATGCAAGAGCCCTGGGGTCAGCCCTGGGATTACATGGTGTCCAAGTACCACTGAGCACTGAGTCAAGAGTACCTCTAAGGCACTCTGGGTGTGGCCCCCAAACCAAATCACAATGTCAACACTTTTTTTTTGGTTATAGTTTTTGTCTTGGGGCCACACCCAGCAGTGCTCAGGGCTCACTCCCTGATGGCCTTGGGGAGCCTGTGAGGTGCCGGGACCAGACCCGGTCAGTCGTGGAGCAGGACAAGTACTCTATTTGCTCTACTATTGCTCTGGCCCCAACATTTTTTAAAAACTAGTAAGTTGGTAAATGACCCTGAGCGACCTGAACGCTGGGCTGGCCCCTGGCAGCTGCCGTGCCGTCGTGAGCCTGACCCGGATGTGTCTGCAGTGGCGGCGAGACAGGACTTAGCCTTACTGGGGCTGGGAGCCACGGACAGGAGAAAGGGGACCGGAAGGGAGGCCCAGTCTCCGGTGAGGGGGACGCAGCTGGTTTTCCCCTTTCCTCCTTCCCTGGACCTAAACTTCTGCTTCTCAGGTGCCAGGCGAGACACGACAGGTGATGCTGAGTGTGAGGCATTAGGGCCCGGTGGGGACTGTGGCCAACACAGCCGGCACGAACTCTAGCTCATGTTTCAAGAAGCACCAGGCTGGCCCGGAAACCCCTGCTGGGCCCGAAAGCCGAGACTTTGGGGGGACCTAGTTGTCTGGATCCGTTCTTGTGCACAGGGCGGGCCGGAGCCCCCTGCAGCTAGTGCTGGCCGTTCTGCTGGAGTAGCCTCCAGGCTTCCGATGTGCGCAGGCTGGGGGTTCACCTCTGCTGGTGTGAGCTGGGGAAGCTTCAGGGAAACCAGGACTGCGGCTTTAAAAGTGCGGAGCGGCCAGCGGCAGCAGCGGCAGCGGCCACCTGCAGAGCCCGCCACAGCTGGGAGATTGCTCTCTTCCACTAGACAACACCCATTACAGGCTCCAATAGCCATCACTTCCGCTAGAGAGCCGCAGATGAGATATCGATTGTGCTGACCCAGGCAAGCCCTTTCCCCAGCCTGAGAGGCGTGTCCAGCAGCTCGAGGCCTGGCCTCAGCCATGGCCTGCCGACCTGGTCCCTGCTGCAGCCGGGTGCGAGGGGCCAACCAAACAGTCCCAGGTGGGCTTGGGGTGCTGGGGACCCGGTCTCTGAACGGAAGCCCCGTGTGCTTTCCTTTCCAGGAGCCACCGCGTGAGAGCAGGGCACTTGCCCGGTGCGTGGCAGACCCGGTTTGAAGCGTCGGCATCATCTGGTGCTTCGAGCCCACCGGGAATGAGCCCTGACCACTGCCACGTGTGGCCCAAACCCCGAACCCCAAACCGCCAAAGGACCTGGGGAAGGCAGAGCCGTGGCTGCAGGCTTGTGGCGGCGTCTGTCCGGGACGTGCTGGATGCAGGTGGCGCTGCTGCCGGCAGGGGTGGCTCCTCGCCCCCCCCCACTCAGCCTCTTGCTGGGGTCCTGTCTCCCCCCACCATTCTGCCAGAGCGGGACAGCGAGTGGAGAGACCACTGCATGCTGTGAGCGCCAGGGTCAGGCGGCAGAGCAGGGTCTGCCACTCGGGGGGGGGAGGGCACTCTGCTGCGCGGACCCCTCCCCACAGTCAGGGCCGCGGCCAGAAGGGCTGCACCCTCGGAAGCTGAGCTCTGCTCCGAGCCCCACCCGGCTCACCAGGTCTGAGCAGTGGCCGGCGAGTCCAGGGCACCCGCAGTCACGCACGTACCAGCTGTCATGCAGGAAGCCTGAGGCCTCTGCCCCGGGGTCTCCTGCACATCATTCCCACTGGCAGCCGGCCCCAAGCCTCTTGGGGGTGCAAGACAGCAGGGGTGAGGTGTCCAGGGATGCTGCTGGGCAGCAACTACGTGCTGGGCATGAACCCCTGTAACAGAGGAGCTGTCTCGGGGCAGTGGACAGGAGACAAGGTCCCCACCCTTGGGCTCCCCAGCTGGAAAGAGGCGGAAGAGGAAACCAGACACGCTGGGTGACGAGGGGAGGGCTGGGGGGCTCCTGGCGGGCGGGGGAGAGAGAGAGAGTCGGGAGCGGAGGGACCAAGGTCTCAGTGGCTCTGGAGCGCCCGAGGCCCTGCCACCTGCAAAGACCCTCACAGGGACACTGTGGACAGTCTGGGCCAGCAGCCGGGACCCTGAGACTGATCTGAAATGATCACAGCAGCCCCCAGCCCCAGCCCTGCCCGGCACCAGGCAGAGATCAGCTTCAAAGCAAAATCCCCCAACAGGGCTCCCTTCCCTCACCTCCAAACGGGGCTCCCTTCCCTCACCTCCAAACGGGGCTCCCTTCCCTCACCTCCAAACGGGGCTCCCTTCCTCGCCTCCAAACAGGGCTCCCTTCCCTCACCTCCAAACGGGGCTCCCTTCCCTCGCCTCCAAACGGGGCTCCCTTCCCTCACCTCCAAACGGGGCTCCCTTCCCTCACCTCCAAACGGGGCTCCCTTCCCTCGCCTGCAAACGGGGGCTCCCTTCCCTCACCTCCAAACGGGGCACCCTTCCCTCGCCTCCAAAGCGGGGCTCCCTTCCCTCGCCTCCAAACGGGGCTCCCTTCCCTCGCCTCCAAACGGGGCTCCCTTCCCTCGCCTCCAAACGGGGCTCCCTTCCTCGCCTCCAAACGGGGCTCCCTTCCCTCGCCTCCAAATGGGGCTCCCTTCCCTCGCCTCCAAACACGGCTCCCTTCCCTCACCTCCAAACGGGGCTCCCTTCCCTCGCCTCCAAACACGGCTCCCTTCCCTCACCTCCAAACGGGGCTCCCTTCCCTCACCTCCAAACGGGGCTCCCTTCCCTCCCATGATCCCGGTGTCGGCTCCACAGACACAGGAGGGCTCAGGTGCTGCGGAAAGGCAGCTGATCTTGTTCTATGTGGGGGGCCATACCAGTAGGACTCAGGGCTACTCCTTGCTCAGTGCTCACCATATGGTGCTAGGGAAGGGACCCAGACCCTCCTCCCCAACGTGCTGAGCAAACGCTCAGCCCACCTGCGGTTCTCGGCTACGTGGCATCTGGCCGACAACTGCCGTTCTGGGTGCTGACAGACCATCTCTACCCTGTGCTCAGCAGCTCGGAGACGCCCAGGAGGACCCACGATGAGCACATCCTACAGCTGGAGAAACCGAGGTTTTTTTTCTTTTTGGGGTCACACCCGGCGATGCTCAGGGGTTTCTCCTGGCTCTGCACTCAGGAATTACTCCTGGCGGTTCTCAGGAGACCATATGGGATGCCAGGGATCGAACCCGGGTCGGCCCGCGTGCAAGGCGAACGCCCTCCCGCTGTGCTATTGCTCCAGCCCTGAAACCGAGGACTCAAAGGCGAGGTCTTGCCCGACCTGTCTCAGCACGAGGAAGAGGATCCAGGAGCTTCTGTGGCCCCTAATCTGGGCGCTGCATCCTGCCCCCGGGAGCCAAGCTCTGGCCGGACACCTCCAGCTTCCACCACGCTCCAGCCCTCCCACAGGCATCTCTTACACCTCTTACACGACTGAATACTGATCTCGGGAGGGGCGTTTGCCCTGCACGTGACTGCCACAGGTTCCATCCTGGCATCACAGATGGTCCCCTGAGCACCACCAGGAGTAATTCCTGAGTGCAGGAACCCCTGAGCATTGCCAGGTGTGACCCAAAAAAGCAAAAAAAATCAAAGTCATTATTTGGGGTGTTAGCACCCAGAGTGCTCACAGCTCATTCCTGATTCTGAAGTCAGAAATCACTCCTGGTGGGGCTTGGGGATCCTGCGTGGTACCAGGGTTTGGACCCGGGTTGGTCGCATGCTTGCAAGCACCTGACCTGCTATAGTAAAGCTCCAGCCCCAGTGTCCACGGTCTTGGGCATCGCTTAGGGGGTCTGGCTCAGGGGGGCTGCACAGTCGCAGGTCAGTGCTCGAATGCAGGGGGAAGGACTGACTCACCTGCTTGTCCAGAGCTGATGCCGGCCTGGGGGACCTCTGGGGGAGACAGGAGTGGTAGGGGCAGGAGGTGAGGCAGACTCAGCAGGGACAAAGGAAGCACCGTCTCTTCAGAGCAAGGCTGGGCGGGCCACAGCGCAGGGGGAAGGCGCTTGCCTTGCACACGGCCGACCTGTTTCCAATTCCGCATCCCCTATGGTCACTCCCTAGCACCTCCGGGACTGATCCCTGAGCACAAAGACAGGAATAAGTCTTTTTTTTTTTTGCTTTTTTGGGTCAGGTGGCAGGGTCAGGTGGCAGAGGAGGGCCTGCCACTCAGGGGGTGCACTCTGCTGCGCGGCCCCCTCCCCAGCAGCACTCAGGGGTTACTCCTGGCTCTCTGCTCAGGAATTACTCCTGGCGGAACTCGGGGGACCATACATATGGGATGCTGGGGATCGAACCCCGGGTTGGCGAGGCTGCGGCAAATGCCCTCCCGGCTGTGCTATTGCTCCAGCCCCAGGAGTAAGTCTTGAGCATCGCCAGGTATGGCATCCAAACCAAAAACCAAACCAACAAACACAAAGCAGCCAAAATATAAAATAAGGTATGAAGGAAACTACCAGGCTGCGAAGTGTTTGGGCTCTTACTGCTTCATTAAAAACAACCTACTTGGGGCCGGAGCGATAGCACAGCGGGGAGGGCGTTTGCCTTGCACGCAGCTGATCCGGGTTTGATCCTCGGCATCCCACATGGTCCCCCGAGCACCGCCAGGAGGTAATTCCCTGAGCGAAGAGCCAGGAGTAACCCCTGAGTGTTGCCAGGTGTGACCGAAAAAAAGAAAAAAAAAACAACCTACTTTAGGGGCTGGAGTGATAGTACAGAGGGTAGGGCATTGGCCTGGACCGTGGCCAACCCAGTCTTGATCCCGCTATCCCATAGGGTTCCCTTAGCACCACCAGGAGCCAGGAGTAATTCCTGAGCACAAAGTCAGGACCACCCCTGAGCATCACCGGTGTGACCCAAAAGCAAAAACAAAACAAAACACTTACTTTGGGGGCTGGACCAATAGCCCTGCTCATGGCCAAGCTGGGTTTAATCCCCAGCATCCCATCTCCAGAGCACCAGGAATGAGCCGAGTGCAGAGCCAGGAGTAAACCTGAGCATTACCGGGTGTAACTCCCCAAAAAAACCCACTTGAACTTAGTCTATCCTAAATTCCTCCCTCACAGGAATTTCTTTCTCTTTACTTTTCAATAAACCTTTGCATCTATTTCAAAAAGGAAGAGGCGAAAACAACTCACTTGCATGCTAGTCCGAGAGAGACGGAATGTTTTGGAATGATCCTCCCGTTGGGACAATCTGAAACTGTTGGTGCTGACCGCGGGGTAGGGAGAACCGTGGAGCTGGGAGCGGCAGAGCGGCCCTGTGAGGGGCCCCGGCTGCGTCCGGGGCAGGCATCGCTCTCTTCAGGCCTGCCGTAACACCCAGGTGCTGCTGAAGACAGCTGCGGGAAGGCAAGAGAAGCAGAATGTTGGGAGACCCCCAAGGCTGAGTCATGAAGTTGAGCCCTAGGAAGACCCACCACGAAGGCAGAGATGAATCAAAGCCTAGAATAAAGATTGTGTTGGGGCCGGAGTGATAGCCCAGCGGTAGGGCGCTTGCCTTGCACACAGCCAGCCTCCCATATGGTCCCCGGCATCCCATATGGTCCCCCGAGCACCGCCAGGAGTGATTCCTGAGTGCAGAGCCAGGAGCAAGCCCTGAGCATCGCCGGGTGTGACCCCCAAAAAAAAATTGTGTTGTGGGGCCAGAACGACAGCACAGTGGGGGAGGGCTGCACGTGGCCTTGTACAGGCCAACCGGGGCATCAATCCCGGCACCCCATACGGTTCCCCAAGACAACCAGGACTAACCCCAGAGCATTGCCGGATGTGACCCACAAAGAAAAAAAAAACAACCCCCAAAACAATCAAAACAAACAAAAATAAACAAGAAGATAAAAGGGCCAGAAATATGTCTCAGGAGCAGAGTATTTGTCTTGCTTTTTGTGAGGCTCTGGTCGGATCCAGTTCTTCAAAACAGGGTAATTAAACCAGGTAGGGGCCAGAGCAATAGCACAGCCCGGAGGGCATTTGTCTTGCACGTGGCTAAGCCGGGTTTGATCCCCTGGCATTCCATATGGTCCACACCCCCGCCCCACCCCCCAGCACAGCCAGGGAGTAACCCCTGAGCATCGCCAGCTGTGACCCAAAAAGAAAAAATGTAGCTTAAGACGGCATAGAAGGTCGGAGAGACAGCACAGCGGTAGGGCATTTGCCTCGCATGGTTCGATCCCCGGCATCCCATAGGTCCCCCGAGCACCGCCAGGAGTAATTCCTGAGCGCAGAGCCAGGAGCAAGCCCTGAGCATCGCCGGGTGGGACCCAGAAAGCAAAAGACGGTACAGAAAGGCAAGATTCTGGGCTCAACCGTGCCTGCCACTGACCGGCTCTTGGCGAGGGCCACTTGCTACAGGGGCCTTTGGCTAATCCCCTTTTCTCCAGTTGCCTCCTCTGCAAAATGAACGGACGGAGGGTCGACCCCAAAGGGTAGTCTGGAGCGCCATATGGGTCCCAGGGCACCTGCCTCTGGCTCAGGTCATTCTGATTGGCCCGCGGTGGGCAAGTGTCCAATCAGATAGGACCAAAAGGGGTGGAGTCACAGCTCAAAGATGGCGGCGTTGGGCTCTAGTTTGCGGACCCTCCTTAGAGGAAACCCGGTGGGTCAGGGCCTCCTGCAAGGTGCAGCAGACGCTTCGCGTCAGTGTTTAATTGGGTCCTGCTCTCCCCAGCTGGACATGGCTCCCGGGCTGGGCGGAGTGGGCCGGGCTGTTGTGTGTGCTGTTTAATTGGGTCCTCCTCTTCCCAGCTGGACATGGCTCCCTGGGCTGGGCGGAATGGGCCGGGCTGTTGTGTGTGCTTGGGGGGTTAAGCCCAGCTGTGCTCTGGGGTCGCTCCTGGCGGCTCGGTGGGCCATCGAGGGGGCTGAGATCCGATCTGGGCTTGGATCCTTGCAAGGCAAGTGCCTAATCCTTGCCCTCCCTCTGGGCCCTGCGGGTTCTGATCCCTAGCGGCAGAGCTCCACCAGCACCACCTTGCCCGGCCGGCCAGCCCCGGCACGCTGGCGTGTAGCCAGTCACCGCCTCTCCCCTGGACTCCGTGGCAGGGCCCGGCTCCCTTTGGTGCCCACCCCTTCCCTGGCTTCCCGGACCCATGCGCCACAGGGGTGGTCCTGTGTAGGGAGCAGAACCCCAGGCTGCTGACCCAGGAGCACTCTAGCACTTTGTTCGGCTTTAACTGGAGCAGAGAAGGGTCTTTCCTGCAGAAAAAACGGGTTCCCCAGCAAAAGGTGGCCTTCGGAAGCACTTAACGCGGAACACAAAGGTTGGTCTAAGAAAAGCGAGATTGACGAGGACACGTTGTGTGCGCTGTGCATTAGACCGCAGTGCAGGAGGGGCCCCACCGCCCCCCACCCTGGCGCGGAAATAAACAAAGGACCCGTGTATCTTTTTTTTCTTTTTAATTGTCATTTTACAGCTCGCCATTGTAGCTGCCCAACATTTCTCTTCCTGTTTTGCAGGCTCTAGGGGGGACCAGGGAACAGAGATGGGGTCTGGCACCCTCCACCCACACCCCACACTTCCCGCTGGGGGGAAAAGTCACAATCACAAATTATCGCCAATTAGTGTGCTGGAGATGAGGAGAGAGGGGCGCCCGCGTCCCACTGACGGGGGCTGTTTACTTGGCCTTGCTCTGGACACGGTGAAACTCCTTCAGCCTGTGAACCAGATTCAAAACAAAGACCCAGTAAATCCCGACAGTCACACAGGTGCAGCCCAATTGGCACAGCAGAGCTGGGTGTGGGGCGGTGTTGGGTTGACGGTGTGAAGTCTTTCCCTTCGCCTGCCATCAGGCCACGTCATTCATTTATCTTGGCGGCCAGAGGGGGCGCTTTGCTCGTCATTATGGAAGACAAAGCATTTACCGCAACAGGAGATAAGAGGCTGTTAGGAAAGCCTGGCGTTTCCCATGTTTGGAGCCACTTGAAAGGATGGGGGTGCCCAGGGTGGGCTTTGGGATCTATCCAGCCCAGTGAGCAGGGCATGTGGGCATGGGAAGGACGTTGGGGAGAAAGTGGTGTTTTGGGTGGTTGCTTCCGAGTGGCCCCGTGGCTCTCAGCTCTGTGGCTGTGGGCCACTGGCTAAGCCAGATTCTGGTCTGGCTTCCAGAGGGCACATTTGGGCATGAATGAAACAGGACAAAGCCAGGACAGTTGCCGGGTTTATCACGGCGGCGGCAAGACAGGGCCCCCACCCCACCCCGTATTCGGGGCCGGGACCACACCCAGGCCGGGTCTGGCCAGGAGCACCCTCATCCGGCGGGACGCCATGTGCAGGACAGGATGCAAGCCCAGGTCCGAGTAACGGATGGCACATGTCCAGGGCTTATTCCTGGCCCCATGTCTAAGGATGACTTCTGGTGGCCTCAGGGAGCCATAGGGGTGGCGAGCTGCGTGCAGGGACGGCAAGCGCCCTCCCCACCGCGCTGTTTGGGCTCCTGGAGTGCAGGGGCTGGGGGCGGGTTCTGCGGCTGGACGACAGTGCTGGGAGCCTCAGGGTCCTCTACTGTGGTCACTCCCGGCTAGCCGTGCTGAGAAGGGCAGTGGGCGGAGACTCGGGGAGAGGGGCAGCAGGGGCTCTCCTGACCGGGCTGCTGGTGGCCGCAGGAGCCTCTAACCCGCCGCACTCCTCCAGGCCCGCCACCCCGCCCCTGCTGGGGCTGAGCTGCCTCACCTGAGGGAGTTGATGTTGATGAAGCCTGTGGCGTCGATGGGCTCATAGTCTCCCTGCACGTTCATGCTGCGAGGACAGAGGGGGCAGTCAGCATCCGGGCCCGGCTCGCCGTCCAGGCGGGACACTTGGGCCCAGAGCGGCCGCGGATTCGCCCCGGACGGCATCTTTCAGGCTGTGGGCAGGAGCCCCGAGGTGGAGATTCAGAGTCACCGTTCACTCACTCTGCTGCCCCCCGAGACCCCCCAGTGCTACCACCGGGCCCTCCTCAGAGCCACCCCCCAGTCGCTTCTACGTTTCGGGGCTCTCTGCCTGGCTGCCCCTGCGCTCACAGGCCAGCAACGGGGGTCCGGGGGCTCGTCTACACTCCCCTTTGCCCCGAGTTCCCAGGTGACCCCGGGAAACACGGACTCGGGTCTGTCTGACATCATTCGTTCACCTCTGACCCTCCGAGCAGAGCGGCGCTGGGGAGGGGCAGGGGGTGCTCGGGCAGAAGCCGCTGATCGCCCACTGCCCCGACTCACCTCCGGGCTGGGTCTTGGAGGGCAGTTTAGGGCCCCAGCCCTGTCTCGGGTGGGGGTAGGGTGAGGGTCGCCTCTGTTTCCCACGGCCCGGCTCCGCCTCCCCACCCCTGAATCAGCTCCTTGTAGCTAGGGCTCAAGCCCCAGCCTCAGGCCAAAGTCGGCTCAAGGTTCCAGTGACAAGGGAGTGGCCTGTCCTGGCAGGAGCCTCTGAGAGAGGTGAGCCCTGGGCAGTGCCTCTGACAGCCTCTTTGTGGAGGGGGACACTTCGGAAGTCTGCTAGCGGGGGGCTGGACCGCGGCCTCCCTGCTCCCTTCCCTGACCGCCAGGTCCTGGGAGCGGGCGCAATCACCCCAACCTCCCCTGGCCTCTTAGCCCGCAGGGGGCCCACGCCCACGGAAGCATCAGCCCCTGAAGGGAGAAGCGGCTTGTGTCCCGGCCCCAAGCTCCCCGCAGAGACTCAGCACAGCTCTTGGGGTGCCCTCGGGAGGCTGCCCACAAGCGCTGGCAGAATCCCCGCCCCCAGCCCCTTTCCCACATCTCTCACGTGTCCAAACAAACCCGCACCCCAGCCCCGACACACCCTGCAGAAGCCCCTCACTCCCACAGCCCCCCCCCCCCCGCCCCACGCAGACGCCGAAGAGTTCATGGACGCGCCTCAAGAACTAAAAACCCTCTTTTCAAAAAAAAAAAAAAAAAAGTGGTGCTGGGGGGGTGGAGAAAGAGTTTCCAGTGATTTTCCCTCCCTGACGGCCTCCAGCAAACCTCTGCGCTTTTTATTTTTGCTCATTGGAGTGGCTCTGACCTGCTCTATAATTACGTTACTTTCTACCCACTGCGCCGCGCCATTTCCACTCTCGCTACTCGCGCGGCCCCCTCGCTGGTTCCCGCGAGGCTGTCACTCAAGGCCTTTCAAGCCAGCGACGCAGAAATCAAAAAAAGAAAAGGGAAATGGTCGGAGACACAGTGAGAATAAATGCTCCCTGCTTTTCTCTCTTTTTTCCCGTTCCCTTTTACTTTATTCATTTAATCTCCCCGAGTGCGGCTGTAAGACTTAATGAGGGGTTGGACACATTATTAGAGGCTGTTGATTTGAAGGGGAGGGAGGAGAGAGCCGGAGAGAGAAAGAGAGAAGATAATTTGACATTTACCCGACTGATCCAAACTGATTCGGTTATATTTATGGCTTATAAAGTGTTTAGAAAGATTGAAGGGGGGCGGGGCACTCAACGTGGCAAAGAGAAGGCAAGGAAGAAAATAAAGCCGACTCCCAGCCGGCGCTGGCACCTAGTGCCCAAACAGTGGGGGTGGGCGCCGCCTGGGACTGGGTGGGCTGCCGCCCCCAGGGGCCGCCCCCACTGGGCTGGACAGGTGCCTGTCAGCTGACCTTCCCCCGCCACTCCTCACCCTGGCTTCAGAGAAGGGACCGTGGGCACCCAGAGGGCTGCACAGGACGCAGCCTCCCCACGGCGCCAGCCCCAGGAGAGCACCAACGTCCTGGTTTCTCTCAGAGGGAAACGGCCTCAAGATGCCCGTGTTCTGAACACATGAAGTTCCTTCCAGAACCTTCCCTCAGCTCAGGGAGGGCCCAGCTGCTCTGACGGGAGACCCACGTGGTCGTGGACCATCCTAGCTTCTGATCCAAGCCGACACCCCCTTGGAAGTGTTTATCCAATGCTCCTGATCCCTCACCCTGCCCGGCCCTGCCACGGGCCACGGGCTCGGTGCCCAGCTCCCCTCTTTACAGTTCTGTCTCCAGAGCTGCCTGAGGCTCCTCGGGAGGCACAGAGCTAACTGGCAGCGGTCTCGAGGCCTCGCACGGGGCCCCACGGTCCCTGGTGTCTGGAACCTTCTGGGCAATCCCGAGGTTCACAACCTCAGCACCTGGTGCTCCCTGGAGAAACTCTCCATGACCCCTGAAGGACTTCCTTCTGGAAGCTTCTCTGAAGCCCGGTCACAACGCCCAGGGGGCCTCCTCGTGGCCAGGGGCAGCTTCCCTGGGTCCAGCCCCCAGTGTGGGGGCAGGGGTGCGGTGCCACCTACCTCACCAGCTCCTCGTTGTACAGCGACAGAGGCGACTCGCGGCCGAGGATGTACACCTGGCCCTTGAACACGGACACCTGGACTTTGCCCTCCACGCGCTCCTGGGACTTGGCGATGCAGTGGCGGACAAACTCACACTCGGGGCTGTGCCAGAAGCCTGTGGGGGCACAGCGGGTTCCCATGAGGGCCTGCCAGGCTCAGCAGACTGGGGGACCCCCGGGCAGGGCACCCGGCTCTGCTGTGATTGGCTGCTTGCTCGCCTGTGGGCTGCGGGTAAGCAGGGGGCCGTCCCCGCCCTCCCTCACAAGGGTCAGGAGGAGAGGAGGGGACATCTGAGCAGCATGTGCAGCCGGGTCGGAGCGGGGGGTCTCAGAGCGGGGTCTCAGAGCGGGGGTCTCGAGCAGGGGTCTCGGAGCGGGGGTCTCAGAGCGGGGGTCCCGAGCAGGGGTCTCGGAGCCGGGGGTCTCTAGCAGGGGTCTCGGAGCCGGGGGGGCCTTGGAGCGGGAGTCTCGAGCAGGGGTCTCGGAGCGGGGTCTCGAGCACATCCTGCCTTCTGGAACCGCCTCCCCATCTGCCGATAGGGGTGCACCTGCCCCCACATCCACGCTACCTGGGAAGAACCCCCCCATCTTGTTTCAGGAGGAAGTTGGTGAGGTTTGGTGAATGGGAACACCAAGGCCATGCGGGTTATGGAGACTGGAATGTGACCCCCCCCCAGAGTGCACATGGTAAGAGGCGGGTGGGCACGCAGGGAAAAGCAGACCCCTCTGGGCAGACTGGCCCCTCACCCACTCAGGTCAGCCCAGCCTCCTGGGGTCGCGGAGAGGTCAGGTTTCTCTGAGGAGCCCAGGAAGGTGAGTCCACCTGGCCAGCTGGAGGCCAGATGGCGCGAGATTTCCTTGAGATAAGGGTCAGCCCTTGGGGCCATTGGAGGGCCCAGATGCCCACAGAGGCACCTGGGGAGCGGCTCTGTGGGAAAGGGGAGCTGTGTCCAGTCAGCCACGCTGAATCACAGTCCCCTGACCAGACAGACCACAGCCTCAGTTTCCCCCCCGGCCCCATGCGGGATGAAAAACCCTTTTTTCTGGGCTTTGGGGGCTTCACGTGCTTGGGTTAGACCTGAGGAAAGCCCAGACCCACTGCATTTGGGGAGAGGCGTCCTAGCCTCTCTGACCAGCCCCAGACTCTCCACAGGAGGGGACACTGGTGAACCCCATCCCTCCGGCCCTGTCACCTGTCAGAGGTAGTCGGGGACCAGAGCGCCAAGTCCCCAGGCCAGAGAAGGGATCCACACCCACCCCGGGCTCAGCACTGCCCCTCAACGCTGGGCCGCTCCCGCCTCTGGGCTCTGGACAAGCCTCTGCTGCCCGGGGCCTGGCCCAGCCCGTTCTGGGGCCAGCAGGAACGGCTGCGTCTGGGGCTCCTCCCCGCCCCAGCGATGCTCCCGGCTCTCTGCTCTCAGCGGCTCTGAAACCCAAAGCCGTGCTGGGACCCGCTGAGCAGGAAGCGGCAGGCAGCGACAATGGCATTCACACACCTGCCCACCGCGGGACAGTGGAGCAGAAAAGACACCAGCCAATACCCAGAGTCCCGGGCCCGCAAGGTGTGGGTCCCCCACCCTCCCCGATGTGGAACTTGGCTCAGTAACCAAATCTCAGCTGAGCAGAGCGGAAGAGGCGAGGAGGGAAGGTCAGTGTTGGCTTTCCTGTGGCCCCCTACCCTGCGGAGGCGCAGACACGGGCTGGTGCCCCGGGAGAGGGAGGCGAGAGCATGTGAACCTTCGGAAACGGGCGAGGACGTCCTGGAACCTGGGTGTTAGGCTTGTGGGTCATGTGGCAACAACTGCTCCACTCTGCCCGCCACGGACTGTGTGCGGGGTGTGGCCGTGCCCCAGCGCACACTGGCCTCGGCCCTGGCATGGGGCTGCCCATTGTTCTCCTGTCAATTTTTTTTCTTTTTGGGTCACACCCGGCGATGCTCAGGGGCTATTCCTGGCTCTTCACTCAGGAATTACTCCTGGCGGTGCTCGGGAACCATATGGGATGCCGGGATCAAACCTGGGTCGGCCGTGATGCAAGGCAAATGGCCTCCCCACTAGGCTATCACCCCGGCCCTCATTTTTTTTCAAAAGTCCCAACCATTATGGGCCGAGTCATGGCACAGTGGGCAGGGTGCCGGCCCTGCCCCGCGCCAACTAGGGCTTGTTCCCCCGGCACCCCCACAGGGTTCCGAGCCCTCAAGGAGTGACCCCTGCGCTTAGATCCAGGGGTAAGCCCTGAGCACCGGCCGCTAGGGCCCCCCGCCCCCACCAATAGAATTAAATAGGAAACGTTAGTTGAGCTCCTGGACCAAAGAGAAAAACAGCCACAGGGCCAGGTTTGGGGACCCCCCCTGCTCTACATGAGGAGGGGGCCGTGGGGTCAGGAAACAGCAGGAAGCAGTCTCCCCACAAGCAATGCCGGGACCCTTCCTGGGGCAGGCTGATATCACGGGGTGGGGGCTTCTGGCGGGCCCCGGCTGGGCCTTCTGGGACATTCTGCAGGGCCGCCTGCACAGCCCAGTCAACCCCTGGGCCCAGTAACTCAGTGAAAGTTTCTTCTCTGAGCCTCGTTTCCACACTGCAAATGCGCTCTGAGAGAGCGGGGTGAGGGGGTAGGGGGGAGGGACAGGGGAAGGAGGGGGCCGGGGGGGAGCTGGGGGGGCCAGGGACAGGGGAAGGGGGCGGGGCCTCTCCGAACGTCCTGGACCCTGCCCCTCGCTCAGCCTTGGCTTTCTTTCTCTTGCATCTTTCAGTGCCCCAGGCAGGGCTAGCAGGAAGACAGGGGCCCGGGGGGGAGGCAGGGGGGGAGGCTGGCGCGGGGCCACGCACCCGTGTAGACCAGCTCAGCGAATTTCAAGCCCAGGCCCTGCTTGATCTTGCGGACTTCGCGGTCCATGGTGAAGGCCTCGATGTCCAGGTGCGCATGGTAGAGGATTGTCCCCGGCTGGGGTCGTGAGATGCCTAGCCATTGTCCAGGCAGGGGAAGGAGAAAGAGAGAGAAGCGCATGAAACCCAAACTGTCAGCAAATGACAAAAAGGGAAAAAATAATAATAACGGCTCCTGAGGGGAACCGCGGGCCCATTCACTCCCAGCTGGCCGCCGGCGCTGCTGTCATTACGCGCACGCTGGGGCCGCTTCAGTCCACTCTGCGGCTTATGCGGAGAAAATGTCTAGATGCCCCCTTTGAAGAGGCCCTCAGACGCTGGAAAATGACAGGGTTTCCGCGCTGCGCCCCCTCTCCCCCAACGTGTGCCCACCGGCCCGCGGCTGAAAACCTGTAATTAACCCGACATCGGCGGAGCCCAGCACCTCGGATATCCCCCGGATATTCCTTCCTCCCTCCCACCCGGGAGCCGGGGGTGGGTGCGAGCTCTCTGTCCGCGAGCACATGTGCGCCGCAGAGACTGCTCTGGGCTGGGCCCCGGCTGCTGGCCAGCAGGCGCACCCCTGAGGGGCCGCTGAGCTGGGCATGGGATGCCCAGCCCGAGGATGGCACGAATCCCCTCCTGACACTCAGACCTGTCCCTCTCTCTCAAAGCAACGACGCTGGGCCCCACAGGCCATGAAGGGCCGCAGATCCCTGGCGGCGACTGCAGGGCGGGTGCGGCAGCTGCTCGCCCCATGACCTGGGCAAACATCCCCGTCCTGGGGCCAGAGCGACAGTCCAGCAGGGAGGGGGCATTTGCCTTTGCACGCGGCTGATCTGGGTTCAGTCCCCGGCGTTCCATACAGCCCCCGAACACTGCCAGGAGTGACCCCTGAGCATTGCTGAGTGTGACCCGAAAAGCAAAATAAAAACCCCTATGGTCCCGCCTGTGACCCCCTTCCTGCCCCGGCTGTCCGCCAAGAGCCCCAGCACCAAGGGGTAAGTCTTCACTGAGGCCAAAATGTCACCAGCTCCCCCACTAATTGCTTCCTAACACCCACAAAACCTGTGCTCCCCCCTCGGGGACCTGGAGGCCCCCGCTGTAGCACAGTGTCCGGTCCAAACAGGAGCCACTAAGCCGGGGGACAGCCTGGCACAGATGGACGGGGACAGGGAGTGAGGGGCAGAGCGGGCAGAGCCGGGGCGGGCAAGACAGGCTGACCCTTTCTCAGATGAGGCCCCTGACACCCACACCCGCAACCTGGAGACTGCCGAGTGTTAGTTCAAGATTTCCAAAAAGCTTAATAAAAATTAAATAAAAGGGGGCCGGAGCGATAGCCCAGTGGGTAGGGCATTTGCCTTGCACGCTGGCCAGCCTGTGCCGGCCTGGGTTCGATCCCCGGCATCCCATATGGTCCCCAAGCACCGCCAGGAGTAATTCCTGAGTGCAGAGCCAGGAGTAACCCCTGAGCACTGCCGGGTGTGACCCAAAAAGCAATAAACAAACAAACAAATAAATAAATAAATAAATAAATAAATAAATAAACAAAAAATATAAATAAATAAATAAAAGGGTCAGAGCAATAGTCCAGTGGGGAGAGTGTTTGCCCTACATACTGCTGACCTGGGTTTGATCCCCGGCATCCCATATGGTCTTCCGAGCATCACCAGGGGTAATTCCCAAGTGCAGAGCCAGGAGTAACCCCTGAGCATTGCCAGTGTGACTCCAAAACAAAAGAAGGTTCTGAGATGAGAAAAGGGACTATTAGAGCCCAGGTCTGAGGCTGTGAGGGTGACAGAGCCTGTGTGAGGGTGACAGAGCCTGTGTGTGGGTGACAGAGTCTTGTGCGGGTGACAGAGCCTGTGTGTGGGTGACAGAGCCTTGTGCAGGTGACAGAGCCTGTGTGAGGGTGACAGAGCCTGTGTGTGGGTGACAGAGCCTGTGTGCGGGTGACAGAGCCTGTGTGTGTGTGACAGAGCCTGTGTGTGGGTGACAGAGCCTTGTGTGGGTGATACAGAGCCTGTGTGAGGGGTGACAGAGCCTGTGTGTGGGTGACAAAGCCTGTGTGCGGGTGAAGAGCCTGTGTGTGCAGGTGACAGAGCCCGGTGTGCGGGTGACAGCCTGTGTGTGCGGGTGACAGAGCCTGTGTGCGGGTGACAGAGTCTTGTGCGGGTGACAGAGCCTGTGCGGGTGACAGAGCCTGTGTGAGGGTGACAGAGCCTGTGTGTGGGTGACAGAGCCTTGTGCGAGGGTGACAGAGCCTGTGTGAGGGGTGACAGAGCCTTGTGCGGGTGACAGAGCCTGTGTGTGTGACAGAGCCTGTGTGTGGGTGACAGAGCCTGTGTGAGGGTGACAGAGCCTGTGTGCGGGTGACAGAGCCTGTGTGTGCAGGTGACAGAGCCCGTGTGTGCGGGTGACAGAGCCTGTGTGTGGTGACAGAGCCTGTGTGCAGGTGACAGAGCCTGTGTGGGGGTGACAGAACCTGTGTGCGGGTGACAGAGCCTATGTGTGGTGACAGAGCCTGTGTGTGGTGACAGAGCCTGTGTGTGGTGACAGAGCCTGTGTGTGGGTGACAGAGCCTGTGTGCGGGTGACAGAGCCTTGTGAGGGGTGACAGCCTGTGTGTGCAGGTGACAGAGCCTGTGTGTGCGGGTGACAGAGCCTTTCGGGTGACAGCCTGTGTGTGCGGGTGACAGAGCCTGTGTGCGGGTGACAGAGCCTGTGTGAGGGTGACAGAGCCTGTGTGTGAGTGACAGAGCCTGTGTGCGGGTGACAGAGCCTGTGTGCGGGTGACAGAGCCTTGTGAGGGGTGACAGAGCCTGTGTGTGGGTGACAGAGCCTGTGTGTGTGTGGGTGACAGCCTGTGTGTGTGGGTGACAGAGCTTCTGTGTGGGTGACAGAGCCTGTGTGTGGGTGACAGTGCCTGTGTGTGGGTGACAGCCTGTGTGTG